>JAHHZJ010002443.1:0-69587 GCA_021437245.1 Aegilops speltoides
AAAAACAAAGGCAACTTGGAGACGGATGAAACAAACACCGCTGAGAAGAAATGATAATTGGTCTTGCTGATGTTGAAGTGATCGGATCCACTTGAAGAGAAACACGCCGGTTGAAAATGATTGACATGACAATCTCGATTGTCGATAAGGATTGTTATTTACATCGAAGTATGAGAACACCATTTCGGAAAGGTATGGAATCAACACTTGACATTGAAGCAACTCGAATACCACAACTCAAAACAAAAACAAAGGACTGGCTTGCAGAATAAGCGGAACAAACATATGATAGAGATTTCGTCCAAGTTTTCGTGGTGGGGCCTACACGGGCTCAATCAGACAGCACCATCATGTACAAGGCAGTGCACATGACATACGGAAGCCCCCAGTCGGCATAGCCAAGGACTCTTTAAGACACAACGAGACCATCAGAAACCAACCGTGAATAGGCGGACCACTAGACGTCGAACCCCAATTTCATATCATACATCCGCCGGAAAGATATCCTAAGAGCTACTTGAATTCCCACCTATGAAACTCCCAAACTTTCGGTTATGCAATCTGGTGTTGGGGATACAGGGAGCAATAATATCTCACACAAACTAACAATCCCTACATCCATTGTATCCATCCGTCAACACATAACCAAGAAACCTTCGAAATCGTCTACCTCAACCTTCAAAAGCATCCGTTATACGAAGTCATGGCAATACTCCGTACTCACCTCAAGATCGGGTTAGCGGGATTATCTCACCAACAACTGCATAAAAGAGATTTTCGATGTCGGCGTATTAAACTCGGTATTCCGAATCTGCAACGATAAAATTATGACGACAACACCCGGAGCTCGGTTCCCAGGACACCGCCACAACCCCTAAATGTCGAGGCAACCAAGACAATGTTGTCATCATAAAACCATCGGAACGATTCCAAGATACCCGCGTGATCCTAAAAAAAAAATTTAGTGAAATTTGAGAAGAGAAGAGTCAAAACTCTACGTCAGGATACCTCACCAGAAGGTCGAAGGGGCTGAGGAGTAAAAAGAATTCCTAACTCTCCGATATATATAATCCTAAATGACTCAAAACATTTTTCTAGACACAACTCGGCCGCTAAAAACGATCAAGCAGTGGGGCTCCTAGGGTCGGGGAAGGCTCTGATACCAACTTGTCACGCCCTCGATGCGGCTATATCTCCCACGTGTCGAAGCACGACTTAGAGGCATAACCGCATTGAAAGCAATGTCGCAAGTGAGGTAATCTTCGCACAATCCATGTAATACATAAGGGGAAAAGATACATAGTTGGCTTACAATCGCCACTTCACACAATTACATGAATAAAGCATTACATCATCCAGATACAATCAAGGTCCGACTACGGAACCAAAATAAAAGAAGAACCCCAAATCGATAAACGGTCCACGATCGACCCCAAGCTGGGCTCCACTATCGATCAACTAGAACGAAACAACACAAAGGACAAGATCTTCAACGAGCTCCTCCTTGAGCTTGGTTGCGTCACACCGCCGGTAACCTCGGCACCGCAAACTGGTTTTGAAGTATCCGTGAGCCACGAGGACTCAGCAATCTCGCACCCACGAGATCAAGACTATTTAAGCTTATGGGTAAGGTAAAGGCATGAGGTGGAGCTGCAGCAAGTTTACTAGCATATATGGTGGCTAACATACGCAAATGAGAGCGAGAAGAGAAGGCAAAGCACGGTCGATAAAAGTATGATCAAGAAGTGATCCTATAGCAACCTACGTCAAGCATAACTCCAACATCGAGTTCACTTCCGGACCACGAAAGAGACCATCACGGTAACACACACGGTTGATGTATTTTAATTAAGGTCAACTTCAGGTCTTCTACAACCGGACGTTAACAAATTCCCATCTGCCCATAACCGGGCACGGCTTTGAAAGATCAAATCCTGCAGGGTGTCCCAACTTAGCCCATGACAAGCTCTCACGGTCAACGGAGGAATAGACCTCCACCCAAGACACTCCGATCAGACTCGGTATCCCGTACAACAAGACATTTCGACAGGTAAAACTAAACCAGCAACACCGCCCGAATGTGCCGACAAATCCCGATAGGAGCTGCACATATCTCTTTCTCGTGGCACACTCGGATGAGACTAGCTACGAGTAAAACCAACCTCAAGTTTCCCGAGGTGGCCCCAGCAGTAGCTCGGTTCGACCAACACTCGAGGAGCACCGCCCGAGGGGGTTAAAATAAAGATGACCCTTGAGTCTGCAGAACCCAAGGGAAAAAAAGGCTAGGTGAGGCAAATGGTAAAACCAAGTGTTGGGCATTGCCGAGAAGCTTTACTTAAGGCGAATCGTCAAGGGGTTCCCATTATAGCCCAACCGTAAGGGACGCAAAATCCGGGAACATAACACCGATATGACGGAAACTAGGGCGGCAAGAGTGGAACAAAACACCAGGCATAAGGCCGAGCCTTCCACCCTTTACCAAGTATATAGATGCATTAATTAAATAAGATATATTGTGATATCCCAACAAGCAACCATGTTCCAACAAGGAACAACATCTCCATGTTCCAACAAGGAACAAACTTCGATCTTCACCTGCAACTAACAACGCTATAAGAGGGGCTGAGCAAAGCGGTAACATAGCCAAACAACGGTTTGCATAGGAAAGGTGTCAAAAGGTTAGGGGTTCATGGCAATTTGGGAGGCTGTCAAGCAAATAGTAGGCATCGTAGCATTGGCATAGCAAAAGAGCGAGCAAACTAGCAAGCAAAGATAGAAGTGATTTCGAGGGTATGATCATCTTGCCTGAAATCCCGCAAGGAAGAAGAACGTGTCCATGAAGAAGACAAACGGACGAAGTCGAACGGATCCTCACACTTCCGGAACGAAACCGAAGCTAACGAGAGAAGCAACCCGGAAAGAAACAAACAACATAGTAAACAACCATCACATAACCATGGCATGATGCGCAAACAAGTATGATGCATGTCCGGTTTAATGAGGCATGGCATGGCATGGCAAAGTGCAACAAACAACACTACAAATTAAGTGGAGCTCAATATGCAACGTGTTGCATATTGACGGAACACCACATCAATTATTTAGTATGATCTCGTTATGCTACTCATCAATATTAAATGTTGTTAAACATGGCAAGAGGTGAAACATGACGAAACTACCTACTCTAGGCAAGTTTAAATGGGGCCGGAACAACAAACAACAAGTCCGGAAACTCCCCATGTGCATATTTTAAGGTTTGGTACTGTTCTGCCCTAAACACAATTTTAATGTTGTTAGACAGGAAAATAAAGTGGACCATGTTAAACTAGGCAAAATTCTACCCCAAATACATATAAAGTTTATTAAAATCGGAGTTACGGTTATTTAGTTATGAAATAAAACATTTTAGCATGGCATATATGAAAATTTAATCAAACAGCATTTTAAACATTTTAACATGGGATGAAAGTGGCATAATGTGAAACTAGATAAAATTCTAAGCATTTTACATATAAAGTTTGTTTTAATCCGATGCACGGTTGTGGAGTTATTATATGCATGAACTTTGAGGGTTTTTCTGCAAAACTGGTAAATCACAGGATAATAGGAAAAATTCGCAGAACGGAAAAAACTACTCGGGCCGAAATCGCAGCCTCGCCCATCAGAAGAAAGAAAAAAAAAAAAAGGAGGGGCGCAGGGGCTGCTCACCCTGGGCCAAGGCCCGACTGGGGAGACAGAGGAGGCCGACTGGGCCGCTGGAGCTGGACCTCAGCGAGGCCCACCAGGGTGAGGGGGCGGCCTCGACGCCCTCCCGATCCCGCTGGATCGGGGCAAAGCCGGGCGCGCATCGCTTTCGGCGAGGCGACGCCGCAGGGAGGCGGGAGGCACGAGGCAGAGGCGGCGGGCAGGCCGGGCGCAGGCGCAGACGGCGGGCGTTTCGGCGAAGGCCGGGCGGCGCGAAAGTGGACGCCGGGCGGGCGGCGAGATGACCCACGGCGGCGTGGCGAAGCTGGAGGTGCAGAGGGCGCGACGCGCGGGCGACGGGCGGTAGGCGGCGGGCGGACCCGGAGGCGGCGGCGGAGCTCTGCAGGCGGCACGGCGCCGGCGATGGACGGCAGAGGCGGCAGAGGGCGGCGACAAGCGCGCCAAGGCAGGAACTTCGCCGGCGGCGAAGCGGCGTGGCGAAGCGGGTGACGGAGGAGGCGGCGGGGCCGAGGGCCGGCGGCGCTGGCGCAGTTCGCCCCGGGCGGGCGGATCTGGCCCGGCGGCGGCGGGCGATGTGGGCGCGGGTGGCGACGCGGCAGCGGGAGTGGCTGAGGCGGCGGAGGGATGACGTGGCAGCACGGGATTGGTCGGAGCGACGTGTCCGCGGACGTGTCCGGCGCGGGCGGACGCGCTCGTCCGGCGCGAGAAGGAAATTGCTAGGGTTTCGGGGATTAGACCGCGAAAATGGAAGGGAGGGCCTATATATAGGTAGAGGGAGCTAGGAGAGTCCAAATGAGGAGCGGTTTTGGCCACGCGATCGTGATCGAACGACCGAGAGCATGGAGGGAGTTTGGTGGGTTTTGGGCCACTTTGGAAGGGTGTTGGGCTGCAACAAAGAGGCATCTGCGGTTACCCGGTTAACCGTTGGAGTATCAAACGACCTCCAAATGGCACGAAACTTGACAGGCGGTCTACCGATGCTATACCAAGGCCGCTTGGCAAACCTCGGGCCATTCCGAGAAAGTTTAATACCCACACAAGAGAAGGGAGAAGAGGGAGACGCCGGAAGACATAGGAGCGCCGGATTGCAAAACGGACAACGGGGAAAAAGGCTCGGAACGGACAACGGAGAGAAGCGACGGGATCCGAACGGATGCAAGTTTTATGAAAACGATGCCGATGCAATGCGAATGATGCGATGATGAAATGCAAGACATGAACAAAAATGCAAAATGAAAGACAAAAACCCAACCACGAAGAAAAATAAAACATCGCATCGCCGAAATGGCAAGAGTTGGAGTTACGAATATGGAAAGTTGTATCCGGGGCGTTACAAACACCATCATCTCACACACGCTGGGTTTGAAAACAAGTGGACGTAGCCCAAGAGCGGTTACCCAACTGTCCATGACCGTGGACACGGCTATTCGAATAGTTTTACACTCTGCAGAGGTTGCACACTTTACCCACTAGATCCGGGGAACTTCCGTGTCAATCCACGACCCGCGGTACCTCAAGTACCCGGGGTAAGCACCCGATCACTGCCTTTCCCTAGACGACACTAACATGGAGTCCACTCGATTGGTAGTAACCCCCATGCCAATCTTTTCACATTATAAAGTTGTGGAGCCTTGCTCCCATATTCATCACATACCACAAGCACGGGGTACCAACGGTGTGTCCGGTGCCCTGTGAAAACAGTCATGGCCGCCCTACCTGGCACGACCCCGTCCCAAGAGAGAGCACCAACTCTCCCCCGTCACTAGTAATGCGGGCTCCAAGCTAGTATCGATCTAGGTACTCAACAATGCCCTTTCCCATATAAGGGTAGAGTGGTCGCGCATGTAAGGTTGGAATAACGGTCGCAACTCCGACCAATCCGTTTTGAAAACAACACACCCTTTTTGCTTGGCACACCACTTCGTCATCAAGTGGTCACCCATCTCATCATCTCCCTCGGGCATAAGTGGCACCCGACGGGGTTTTCAAAATACTTTTGAAATCACTTTGCCTCCTTCACCATGCACAAACCCATCCCGTTTATGTAGCATCTACATTTGCATCCTATCTACTCCCACCGCATAACCCTCATAAGAAGGTAGGGCCATGCACAATGCAAGTATCAACGAGGAATGTAATCGTGGCAACCACCCACGTGGTTCACCATCTCGTCATGATTCCGATGCATCATCAATAAAGAGCTAAAATGACATGCATATAAAGGGGTATCATAGTCATGGTCAAAGGGCTGCTTGCCTTGGTTGGCTTGATCTTCAAAGTCTTCAGGCCCTGCTCCTCCTTCTTCCTCGGCTACCTCACAAACACGGGATCTAACGCCGCAAGAAAACAACGGAAAATAAGACAATAATAAAAACAGAAAAGTCAAAGTGCTCACAAAAATGTCAACTTATTTTTGTAAAATACTAGAAGGAAAGCTAGGAAGGGGGCAACTTTTGGTTTTGGTTCTGGAGCAGCAAAATAGGAGTTATGGATTTTCAAAGGCTTATTTAAATGCCAAAAACCACATTTAAATATTTACAGAGAAGAAAAGGTGGTTGGATTTGAGTGAAAGTTGCACCATTAAATAGGTTACAATATTCTAGGAATTTAGAAATTGGAATCAATGCATTTGGATTAATATTCTGCCCTGTGGAATATTTGGAAATAATACAGGAAAAGGAAAAAAAACGGCGCTGTACATCGGGCCGAGAGGCCACGCAGCAGCAGCCTGTGGGGGAAACCAAGCACGTGGCCGCCACGTCAAGGCGTAAAGGCTGAATCGCCTTCACCGACGGCATGGTGGTCACAAGGTACACAAGACGTTTAAACCCGACGGTGGAGCCCACCCGTCGATGCGTGAGGTCGACCGCCAGCCCAACGGCGGCCGTCGTCTACCTCCGCCAGAGGCGACGCGAGCCGCCGGGCGCGATCAGGCACGGAAGGTGCGGAGGCTACCGCTGGACTGTGGAGCGAGTCGCGGTTCTGGTGGTGGTGGAGACATCGCGGAGTGGCTCGCCACGGGCGACGAGGTCCCGAGGCGGAGGTGCTTCAGCGCCGGTGGCTCCGGCCGCTTCCGGCTGCAAAATAAGGGGAAAGAGAGGGAAAGCATCGGAGGCGAGGGAGTCCATTCGAGAGAGAAAAGGGCGGAGGAGGCCTGTACCTGCAGAGATCGGCGACCCGAGGCGGCGGAGCTCGAGCTCGATCTCGAGCTCTGGGCGGCTCGAGAGAAGTGGGTGGCTCGGGGTTGATTGGGTGTGTGGAGGAGCGATAGGGAGGAAGAGAGAGGCTCGGGCGCCTTATATAGGCGGCCGCGGTTCACCGTGGGCGTGGCCTCTGGCGCCCATGGATCGGCTCGAGGCCGTTGGGGAGAGGTTTGAGCTGTCCACGGCGCTCGTGGGGATGGAGTAGGGCGCCAGGAGAAGGAGAGAGAGCGGGAGGGTTGGCGCCCAGCGTGTGAGGCCGGCCATTGGCCGAGCCGGGCGGAGTCGGGCACGCTACTGCAGGAGGGGAGAGAGAGGGGAGACAATGGGGACTGACGGCGGCGTGTCGCAGACGCCGAGACACATCAATCGGGCGCGAGGTGAAGGCACGAGGCGGTCGGGAGGCGCGGTGTCAACGGTCGGCGCTCTGGCAGCGCCCAGAGCGCGACTTTGGCCGGCTTCCATGGGTTTTCAGCGTCGCTGCGTCGCCCTTTTCTGTCTGGAAGCTACAAGTGGAAGGGGACAAGGCCAGAAAGGGCTGGGATGCTCTGGGGTGCGAAGGGAGAGAGAGTGGCTGTGAGAGGGAGAAGAAACTGTTGTCCGAGAGGACAACGTGATTCCCCTTCCTCCACATTGCTTCCTCGGGTAGAAAAGTGTCTAAGTGATGAGGGGAGTGAGGAGGGTTGTGGCAAAAGATGAACTCAAGGAGATTGGTGAAAGTGGCAAAAATAGGCTTTTTAGTATTTTGCCAGAAGGTGTTTGATGAAGTTTTGGGTAATCTAATGACTCCCACTGGCCAAGATGCTCCATGGGGTGAAATGTGACATATATTTAGGGCCTTCCACCCATTTTGAGCTTATTTGGACAAAGTTGCCAATGCAACTCTTGCAAACCCTAGAAATGGGCAGAAATGGGTTTGTGTAGATCCAGTGGAGTAAATCATTTCTCCTTGATGTACCACTTGGTGTGGTAGCCTTATTTGGTCACATGATCAGGCTCACCAAAGTTGGGGTCCTGGGGAAAAAGTTGGTAGTGCAAAGTAGTTCAAACTTGATTCTGGTCAGAGAGGGTTTTGAGGCACTTTGACCAAGAGTTCCTCTTCTCCAACCTGTGCCATTTGGTCCAGATGCATCATTAGACCAATGAAGCATGTCCACCAAGTTTGAGCACATTTGGACATACTTGGCAATGTAAAGTTGATCAAACTTTAGAATGGACAGAAATAGTTTTGAGGGGTTTTGATGGTGTTATCTTGTTCTCCAAGTCATGAGACTTGGCAAGATCATCTAATATGTCATATGTGACATGATAGAATTTTCCTGGAATTTTTGGAGGATAATTCCTTTGTAAATATTTCAAAAGCTTGAAATATCTAGAAAGGGTTTTAGAGGGATTTGACCAATATTTTGAACATGACCAGGTGTTGAAACTCTTATATATGGACAATATATGTCCTATGAGTTTCCCTAAATTTTGTCAAATATTTTTGAAACAGTAAAGTAATTTTTTCCTATTAAAGACCATTTCTGGCCTTAAGAAAAAGCCTTTAAATAAAATAGAACAGTAACTTTTAAAATTATATTTTGTGGTTCCTGGGCATCCTATATCTAATAGGAGTCAAATATATTTTTGGAAAGATTTTTACTGCCCTTAATCAAGTACTTGCAAGTGCAAACCTCAATTCAGGGGTTTTTGAAAACTAATTTTAGAAAATACTTTCTGGCCAAACTATTTTTGTAAGAAAATTCTATATAGCACTATTCACATGGCATGGTCATTGGTCAGGAGCTTGGGGTAAGGAGATGGAATATAGAGGGTAGAGTAGTTGACTTCAAGAAGCACTTGAAAAGAAGCACAGAGAGAAAACCAACTCCAAATAAAAGCCAAATAATGCAAAAAGTTTTTGTTGGTCCAAATTTTCATGCTTTATTAATGAAAATGAAATGTTACAAAATGCGTGGTGTGACAGACCTACCCCCTTACAAGAATCTCGCCCCGAGATTCCTAAACTAGGCTTTAAAGAGATCTGAAACTCGGATCTAAGGTAGTCTTCACGCTCCCAAGTTGCTTCGCTTGGTGTGATTGCTCCATTGAATTTGAAGTACTTGATGGTGCGGCTTGAAGTCGTCGGTCAGCCTCATCCGAATGCAGATGGGCCTCTCACGATAAGTCAAATCAGGTTGAAGATCAATGGCTTGGTGATTGACGTCCTTGTAGAGATCGGGCTTGTGCGGAACTTGGAGACACTTCGGAGTTGTGACACGTGGAACACGTTGTGCACATCGAAAGTTCGGGGAAGTTCCAAGCGGTAAGCCACTTCTCCTCGTCGCCGATGATCTTGAAGGGGCCAATGTATCTCGGAGCGAGCTTTCCCTTGACATGAAAGCTACTGGCTCCTCCGAGAGGGGTGACCGGAGATAGACATGGTCTCCAACTCGAAGTTTATGTCTCGCGACGTGAGTCCGCATAGCTCTTCTCGCCTCGACTTGGCAGACTTCAGACGCTCTCGACAAGCTGGACTTGCTCTTCGCTTCTTGAAGGATATCGAGCCCAAAGACAAGTCCTTCTCCGGTCTCCGACCAGTTGAGAGGTGTCGGCACTTCCGCCAGATAACACTTCAAATGGTGCCATCTCAAGGCTGGCTCGATAAGCTGTTGTTGTAAGAGAACTCGGCGAAAGGGAGGCAATCTTCCCACTTAGCTCCATAAGCTAAGACATGTGCTCGGAGCATGTCTTCGAGTATTTGATTCACTCGCTCGGTCGACCTCCGATGCTGTGGGTGGAAAGTCTTTCAAGGACAACTTGGTCCCCATGGCCTCCTGGAATTTCTTCCAAAACCTTGAGGTGAACTGGGTTCCTCGATCTGACACAATCTCCTTGGGAACACCATGAAGGCTCACAATCCGGTTGATGTAGAGGCTGCTAACTGGTTCCCTTGTAGGTTGTCTTGACAGGAATGAAGTGGGCCACCTTGGTCAAATGGTCAACTATGACCCAGATGGAGTCATGTCCCTTGTTTGACCTAGGTAGTCCAGTGATGAAATCCATTCCGATCTTATCCCATTTCCACTCGGGAACCTTGAGTGGTTGGAGTAATCCAACAGTGTCGCCGATGTTCAGCTTTGACCCTCCGCATACGCCACATTTGGCAACATAGGTGGCAATCTCCTTTTCATCCCGTGCCACCAAAATCTTTCCTTCGTGTCTTGATACATCTTGGTGCCTCTGTGGTGGATGGAATATGGGCTGTCATGAGCTTCTTGCAAGATCAGGTTCTTGAGCTCAACCTTGTTGGGCACGCAGATGCGATTCCCAAACCACACAATTCCTTCCTCATCCTCTCGAGAATCTCGAGGCTTTGCCGCCTTGATCTTCCTCTTGATGCCTTCAATACTCTCATGCCCCTTCCGAGCTTTCTTGATATCATCCATCAAGGTAGGCTTAACTTCGAGGTTGGCCAAGAATCCTGGTGCAACCAGCCCAACCCAAGCTTTCAAGTTCTTCATACAAGGCGGGTAGCTTGCGCTTTAGCATAGTATTCAAGGAGCAAGCCTTCCTGCTCAACGCATCTGCTACCACATTAGCCTTTCCAGGGTGGTATTGAACACTGAGGTCATAATCCTTTATCAACTCCAGCCATCTTCTTTGCCTCATGTTCAATTCCCTTTGAGTGAAAATATACTTCAGACTCTTGTGGTCCGTGTATATCTCACATCGCTACCCAAGAGGTAATGTCGCCAAGTCTTCGTGGCATGAACCACCGCTGCTAGCTCAAGGTCATGAGTAGCGTAGTTCTCTTCGTGAGGTCGAGTTGCCTTGAAAGGTAGGCCACGACTCGCCTTCTTGCATCGTAACACCTCCCATCCGATTCTTGACGATCACAATATATCACAAACTCCTTGTGTATATCTCGTGTGGCGTAATCGAGCGGTGGTTAGCCTCTTCTTCAGCTCTGGAAGCTCTCTTCGCACTTCAAGGCCCATTCAAACTTCTTGTCCTTCTTCAAGAGCTGAGTCATGGGTGGGCAATGCTTGAGAATCCTTCAACGAACTTGCGGTAATATCCCGCGAGTCCGAGGAAGCTTCGACTTCCTTCACATTGTTCGGGATTGCCATTCACCACGGCTTCAATCTTAGCAGGTCGATCGACAATCCTCTTCGCTAGAACATGACCCAGAATCCAACTTCACGCAGCCAGAATTCACACTTGCTGAACTTGGCATATAGTTGGTGCTCTCGAAGCTTGTCTAGGACCATCCTCAAGTGTTGCTCGTGCTCTTCTTCCGACTTCGAGAAGACAACAATGTCATCAATGAAGACGACGACGAACTTGTCCAAATATTCCATGAAGACCTTATTCATGAGATACATGAAGTAAGTGGGGCATTGGTCAACCCAAAGGACATGACCGTGCATTCATACAGCCATATCTGATTACTGAATGCCGCCTTCGAATATCTTGGGGTCTCGATCTTGAGTTGGTAGTACCCAGATCCGAGGTCGATCTTGGAGAACACCTTGGCCCCATTGAGTTGATCAAACAGATCTTCAATCTTGGGAAGTGGGTACTTGTTCTTGATTGTAACCTCGTTGAGGGAGCGGTAGTCAATGCATAAGCGGATGGTACCGCCCTTCTTTGCCACAAATGAGCAGGTGATCCCCAAGGGGAGGCACTAGGGCGGATAAATCCTTCCTCAACTGCTCTTCCAATGCTTCTTCAATTCGCTAACTCCTCCGATCCCATCCTATAAGGCTTTTATAGATGGGTCCTGCTCGAGTATGAGCTCGATGATGAACTCAATGTCTCGGTCAGAGGCATTCTGGTAACTCATCGGGAAAAACATCGGGATACTCGCATATATCAAGACTTGTTCCAATCCAACTTCATCAGACAGTTGACTTGGTTGGCTTGAGCAGAAGAGGGTTGGAGGCAAATTTGACTTTGACTCCTCGGTCATTGGTCATAGTGACAATCCGGTTGGCGCAATCAATCAAGCCTTGGTGCTTGCTGAGCCAATCCATTCCCAAGATCACATCCAAGCCTTGTGATTTTAGGATGATAAGGTCGCTAGGAAGTCTACCCGTTAATGGTAATCCCGACTCCTTTACATCCTATCTTGGCTCTCATCTCTACTCCGGGGTTTGTACAACCATAGGGTTATTCAGGGTGTAGGGTCATGCCACTTTTAATGCAAAACTTTGGGTGACAAAAGAATGCGTGGCTCGTAATCAAACAAAACAGATATGGTGCTGAATTGACATGAACGTACCAAAGACGACGTCCGGTCTTCTGGGCTTCTTCCATGTGACATGATTCACACGACCCTGCCGTTGTTGGGCAAGTTGCGGGAGCTTGGTTCCTCGGTGGCATTCCACGACCTTGTCCCGGTTCTGCGCATTGATTGGGGCGTCGGGCTTCTTGTTGGGGCAATTCTTGGAGTAGTGCCCGCTGTCCACATCCAAACAAGTGACTTGGTTGGGGACGACGCCTTGCCAAGATTGTTATTGGGGTTGTTGTAAGCTGGCCTAGGGTTGGCATACCGAGGTGGATAGTTGGTGCGGGTGCAGGAGCTCTTGGTTGCCGATAGGTTGGCTTGACCGTGGCTGGCTGCCATGGGCGAGGCTTCGTTCTTTGGAGCTACCCTTGCCGATCATCTTGCGTTCTGAGTGTCATCCAAGGCACGCCGCTTGTCCTCAAGCATGAGTGCCTTGTTCACCGATCAGGAAAGGTTGGGCAGTCACACACAACAAGCTTAGTCATCGCAGAGTCCGGTTAAGGCCTTCCATGAAGCGCCCTTTTGGCAAACATCGGTCTTGACATCCTCGGGGCATACCTTGAGAGAACACCGAACTTCGCATGTACTCCTTGACAATGCTACTACCTTGCTTCGTGGCTCGGAACTCACGCTTCTTGATGGCCATGATTCCGGAAGGGATGTGGACCTTGCGAATTCCGCCTTGAAGGTGTCCCAAGTGATGTCTTGCTCAACATGCATAGCCTTGAATCCATCCCACCAAGCTCTGGCAGTCCCCCCGAGACAGTGGGCAGCATACGCCACTTTATCACGGTCCTCAGTGCATCCGACTAGTGCCAGCAGATCCTCGATGGTGCGGACCCGACCGTGCGCATCCGTGGGTTCAGCAGCCTCGATGAAAGTGGGTGGTGCATGCTTCTTGAACTCCACCAATGTGGAACGCCCATGGTCGTGCCCCATTTGGCGGTTGACAACTGAGCAATCATCCGAGGGCTGCGGTGTTGGCTTGGCGCCTCTCGAAAGGCTTGGAGAAGCTGAGCCATATCCATGCTTGGAGGAGGTGGTGGTGGTGGAGTCTGTCCTTGGGCTTGGTCCTGGCTGGCTCCGGCCTCAGCAGAACCTCTGGCTTCTTACGGCTGGGTAGAGGTACCAGTACGTGTTACAACAGGCATCCTGTTGGAGCGGTCAAGGTCTCATGATCGGGAACAACAATGAGGGAAAGCAGTATAGATGGAATGCCTAGTAAGGGGGTGGTGTGACACAAATTAAGTTAAACAAAGGCCAGAAGGGCCAAACTCATGCATTAAAACCAAATGGGAAATGTAGTCGTTTACAAGTTCCCGAAGGGAAGGTACGACTTCATCAAAGCAAGTTGAAAGCAAACACAACATAACATGGTTTCATAAGAACCATTACAAGGACTCGACTTCGCAAAAGGGGTACACGACCTATCCTACCATAGGCTATGAGCTAGCCTATCCTAGTCCTGAACGGAGTCTAAGTGGTGGAATGCTCGGTCGGGTATTCGGCTCCTCCGGTCTTCCTCCTCATCTTCATCTGTCTTGGTCTCCTCATCGCTTGAGGAAGCGGGGAGTGAAGGAGCTGAACACGGCGCTGCTTGGTTGGTGGCGTCGTGAAGAGGTTCTTGGTACTCCTTTGCCGTCACACGGCGTGGCTGAGGTGCTCCCTTGGCAGGTGCGACTGTGGGGTCGTCGCCTCGATAAGCCTCTGCTGGCTGTCCAGGTGCCCCATCCTTCTTGATCCTGTCCGCCTTCATCTGAACTATGCGGAGGAGCTCCTTGGTCTCATGGAGTTCCTTCCAAGCTCCGTCGACTCGAGGCTGTGTGCTGTGCGGCTGTCGGCACACAAGCTGAAGTAGGTCTGGAAGCGGAGAGAAAGTCCCTCGTCCATGGGTGGTGCTGGTGCGCTGCTCTCGTCATCACCTTCCTTACGATAAGGCAGGTAACGAGTGGTTGGCTCTCTCGCCATCTCTGGCAGGAGATCCCGGAGGCAAGTCAGCGCCTTGAGGGCAGCAGTCTCCACGGCGAGAAGCAGTGTCGCCATCTGGGGTCCCTCAAAGAACCAGCTCGTCGGGGCGTCATTCGCCCTCACGACTACCTCCACGTGGTACTCCTTCTTGGTCTTTGTCGACCCAAAGTGCTCGTGGTAGGAGAAGGTGGGGACTTGAGTGAACGGCACTTCCCGAGGCTATCCTCAAGAAGCACGGAAACCCGGTGGTCGAAGTCCTCTGCACGCAGCCATCTACAAAAAGTGGAAGGGAAGGTCAATAAAGGAATGTGACCTGTGTTTGGGATGCTAACATAAAACATAGGTATATGGGTAATCTAGGGATAGTCTCGCCTAACTAACGCCCATGCTAACTAAGGCTTCCTACGGTCGGGATGGCTCGTACCAGCTCTGTGGGGACCCCGACCGCAAGTCGTGATCACCGAATGCACGTGTACAAAGGATCCCGAGATCAATGCTCACCGAACACACGAAGCTGAACAACAAGAGTCTTACATCCATACATACCGTCTTACACAAATAGTGACCAACATGGTCAAGTCTTACATCGATAAAGCCTTAAGGGCTGAACATCAAATGAAACATAGCAGCGAAATCGCCGTCGATAAGTAGAACCCATGCCATCCGCCTTAACCCTACAGCATTCTCGGGACACGCCCTAGTTCGCATGATCGTCTCCAAAGAACTCTTCCTCGAACTCCGGTTCTTCCATGCCTGGTCAATTAAATAACCAGTGGCAAGCCAATGAGTACTTTGAATGTACTCGCAAGCAACCCATGATTTGGTTCAAGGTACAGTGATGCATGACATAGGTAAAGTTTTGCATAAAGCTAGTTTTGAGTGCAAGAACATGTTCAACATCCTATAAAGCATGCATCGAGAGAATTCAAGTAACCATAAGGACTGGTCACAGATATCAACATAAATAGAATGGGCACTAACCCATTTATCATAAACAGAGTGGGCACCAACCCATCTCAACCGTGTCAAGTCCTTTGACTTGATCCGAGGCAACACCATCATCTCACACACGCCGGGTTTGAAAACAACTGGACGTAGCCCAAGAGCGGTTACCCAACTGTCCATGACCGTGGACACGGCTATTCGAATAGTTTTACACTCTGCTGAGGTTGCACACTTTACCCACTAGATCCGGGGAACTTCCGTGTCAATCCACGACCCGCGGTACCTCAAGTACCCGGGGTAAGCACCCGATCACTGCCTTTCCCTAGACGACACTAACATGGAGTCCACTCGATTGGTAGTAACCCCCGTGCCAATCTTTTCACATTATAAAGTTGTGGAGCCTCGCTCCCATATTCATCACATACCACAAGCACGGGTACCAACGGTGTGTCGGTGCCACGTGAAAACAGTCATGGCCGCCCTACAGGCACGACCCGCCCCAAGAGAGAGCACCAACTCTCCCCGTCACTAGTAATCGGGCTCCAAGCTAGTATCGATCTAGGTACTCAACAATGCCCTTTCCCATATAAGGGTAGAGTGGTCGCGCATGTAAGGTTGGAATAACGGTTGCAACTCCGACCAATCCGTTTTGAAAACAACACACCCTTTTTGCTTGGCACACCACTTCGTCATCAAGTGGTCACCCATCTCATCATCTCCCTCGGGCATAAGTGGCACCCGACGGGGTTTTCGAAAATACTTTTGAAATCACTTTGCCTCCTTCACCATGCACAAACCCATCCCGTTTATGTAGCATCTACATTTGCATCCTATCTACTCCCACCGCATAACCCTCATAAGAAGGTAGGGCCATGCACAATGCAAGTATCAACGAGGAATGTAATCGTGGCAACCACCCCGTGGTTCACCATCTCGTCATGATTCCGATGCATCATCAATAAAGAGCTAAAATGACATGCATATAAAGGTATCATAGTCATGGTCAAAGGGCTGCTTGCCTTGGTTGGCTTGATCTTCAAAGTCTTCAGCCCTGCTCCTCCTTCTTCCTCAGCTACCTCACAAACACGGGATCTAACGTCGCAAGAAAACAACGGAAAATAAGACAATAATAAAAACAGAAAAGTCAAAGTGCTCACAAAATGTCAACTTATTTTTGTAAAATACTAGAAGGAAAGCTAGGAAGGGGGCAACTTTTGGTTTTGGTTCTGGAGCAGCAAAATAGGAGTTATGGATTTTCAAAGGCTTATTTAAATGCCAAAAACCACATTTAAATATTTACAGAGAAGAAAAGGTGGTTGGATTTGAGTGAAAGTTGCACCATTAAATAGGTTACAATATTCTAGGAATTTAGAAATTGGAATCAATGCATTTGGATTAATATTCTGCCCTGTGGAATATTTGGAAATAATACAGAAAAGGAAAAAGGAAAACGGCGCTGTGCCACTAGGCCAGAGAGGCCACAGCAGCAGAGCAGGCCCAGGGGGGAAACCCAGCCCACGCGGCCGCCACGTCAAGCGCGAAGGCTGAATACGCCTTCACCGACGGTGGTCGGTCTTGTGCACAAGACGTTTTAAACTCGACGGTGGAGCCCACCCGTCGTGGCGTGAGGTCGTTGGCCGGCCCCACGGCGGCCGTCGTCTACCTCCGCCGAGGCGACGCGAGCTTCGGCGGCGTCGATGAGGCACGGAAGGGGTGCGGAGGCTACCGTTGGACTGTGGAGCGAGTCGCGGTTCGGTGGTGGTGGAGACGGTCGCGGAGTGGCCTGCCGCCCGGCGACGAGGTCCCGCGGGCGGAGGTGCTTGGCGCCGGTGGCTCGGCCGTTCCGGCTGCAAAATAAGGGGAAAGAGAGGGAAAGCATCAAGGAGGCGAGGGAGTCCGATTCAGAGAGAAAAGGGGCGGAGGAGGCCTGTACCGCAGACGACGGCGACCCGAGGCGGGCGGAGCTCGAGCTCGATCTCGAGCTCGGGCGGCTCTGGAGAGAAGTGGGTGGCTCGGGGTTGATTGGGTGTGGAGGAGCGACAGGAGGAAGAGAGAGGCTCGGGGCGCCTTATATAGGCGCGCCGCGGTTCACCGGCGTGGCCTACTGGCGCCCATGGATCGGCTCTCGAGGCCGTTGGGAGAGGTTTGAGCTGTCCACGGCGCTCGTGGGGATGGAGTAGGGCGCCAGGAGAAGGAGAGAGAGCGGGAGGGTTCGCGCGCCAGCTGTGTGAGGCCGACCATTGGCCGAGCCGGGCGGCGTCGCACGCGCTGCAGGAGGGGAGAGAGAGGGGGAGACAATGGGGACTGCACGGCGGCGTGTCGCAGACGTCGAGACACATCAACTGGCGCGAGGTGAAGGCACGAGGCGGTCGGGAGGCGCGTGTCAACGGTCGGCGCTCTGGCAGCGCTCCAGGCGCGACTTTGGCCGGCATCCGCGGGTTTTCCGCGTCGCGCGCGCGTCCTTTTCTGTCTGGAAGCTACAGTGGAAGGGGACAAGGCCAGGAAAGGGCCTGGGATGCTCTGGGGTGCAGAAGGGAGAGAGAGTGGCTGTGAGAGGGAGAAGAAACTATTGTCCAGAGAGGAAAAACGTGATTCCCCTTCCTCCACATTGCTTCCTCGGGTACAAAAGTGTCTAAGTGATGAGGGGAGTGAGGAGGGTTGTGGCAAAAGATGAACTCAAGGAGATTAGTGAAAGTGGCAAAAATAGGCTTTTTAGTATTTTGCCAGAAGGTGTTTGATGAAGTTTTGGGTAAGCTAATGACTCCCACTGGCCAAGATGCTCCATGGGGTGAAATGTCACATATATTTAGGGCCTTCCACCCATTTTGAGCTTATTTGGACAAAGTTGCCAATGCAACTCTTGCAAACCCTAGAAATGGGCAGAAATGGGTTTGTGTAGATCCAGTGGAGTAAATCATTTCTCCTTGATGTACCACTTGGTGTGGTAGCCTTATTTGGTCACATGATCAGGCTCACCAAAGTTGGGGTCCTGGGGAAAAAGTTGGTAGTGCAAAGTAGTTCAAACTTGATTCTGGTCAGAGAGGGTTTTGAGGCACTTTGACCAAGAGTTCCTCTTCTCCAACCTGTGCCATTTGGTCCAGATGCATCATTAGACCAATGAAGCATGTCCACCAAGTTTGAGCACATTTGGACATACTTGGCAATGTAAAGTTGATCAAACTTTAGAATGGACAGAAATAGTTTTGAGGGGTTTTGATGGTGTTATCTTGTTCTCCAAGTCATGAGACTTGGCAAGATCATCTAATATGTCATATGTGACATGATAGAATTTTCCTGGAATTTTTGGAGGATAATTCCTTTGTAAATATTTCAAAAGCTTGAAATATCCAGAAAGGGTTTTAGAGGGATTTGACCAATATTTTGAACATGACCAGGTGTTGAAACTCTTATATATGGACAATATATGTCCTATGAGTTTCCCTAAATTTTGTCAAATATTTTTGAAACAGTAAAGTAATTTTTTCCTATTAAAGACCATTTCTGGCCTTAAGAAAAAGCCTTTAAATAAAATAGAACAGTAACTTTTAAAATTATATTTTTGTGGTTCCTGGGCATCCTATATCTAATAGGAGTCAAATATATTTTTGGAAAGATTTTTACTGCCCTTAATCAAGTACTTGCAGTGCAAACCTCAATTCAGGGGTTTTTGGAAAACTAATTTTAGAAAATACTTTCTGGCCAAACTATTTTTGTAAGAAAATTCTATATAGCACTATTCACATGGCATGGTCATTGGTGAGGAGCTTGGGGTAAGGAGATGGAATATAGAGGGTAGAGTAGTTGACTTCAAGAAGCACTTGAAAAGAAGCACAGAGAGAAAACCAACTCCAAATAAAAGCCAAATAATGCAAAAAGTTTTTGTTGGTCCAAATTTTCATGCTTTATTAATGAAAATGAAATGTTACAAAATGCAGGGTGTGACAGTCGTCGTCCACCATAGAGTCGTCCCACACACCGGAGCGCACGACAGGAGCCGCGGCGGCGGAGGAAGAACTCATCACGGCGAGCGCGGCGCGGTTTGGAGAGGCGATGGCAAGAAGAAGAAGAGGCAAGAGGAGGCAGGGGAGCAGGGAGGAATGGGCGCGCGTGTTTCGCCGTCCCGCTCCCCCCGCCTACTTATAGGCCGGTAGGCTGAGAAGCCGATGGGGCGGGCGTGGGATGAACTACGCACTGGACCCCACGCCCCCCACGATTTACCCCACGAAGTTACTGCACGCAGTAACGACGTGGGAAACCCAACCGTCCGCTCGGCCGCAACGGATCTGTTCGCGGGCCAATGCACGGTAGTGGCGGGCCCCGCCCGACGGCCCGATCTGCTGCAGCGTGGGTGTGCAGACTGCCCCTGCCGCGTGGCGCCTCGCGACGGGTCCGCGGCGGGCGTCCGCGGGAAAGCGTATCAGGCACGCCGCCTTGTTCCCGCCGCGTCGTTCGAAACTCCTTAGGGAGCAAGACGGCCCTCTGTGAATCCGACTCCAGCTAGTCGGCCTGAAGGAAGACGGCCAGCAAGGCCTGAATTCCCCCACCAAAAGAATGAAACTGTTGAGGCCCCATGACGTATCACTCTCGGAGCCTCACCAGCTTCGAGGACTATTGTCGGAGAAATGGGCCACGGGTAGGCTAACCTGAGTCCTAGAGCCTTTCAAGACATCGGGGCGGGCTGCGCCCCGTGAGTCCTAGAGGCGACTCCCAGCCAAGCCGAGTCCCAGAGGCGGCTCCAAGATAAGCCGAGTCCCAGAGGCAACTCCCAGTTAAGCCGAGTCCAAGAAGCGGCTCCAAGATAAGCCGAGTCCCAGAGGCGGCTCCAAAGAAGCTGACTATGGGGAGTCGGCCTGCGACTCCAACCACCCTGTTATTTAAGGGATGGCATGGCCACAGTGCGCCGTACCAACGGGGATCTCTGTCCGGCGCTGCACTATTGCCATGCCGGCCCTGACATCAGCCCTTGGGGCGGAGCTCAGGCTCACTGGCACTGTCTGTCTGCCCGGAGATGGCAGGCCCAGTGATCCGAGAATATCAAGACGGCGAGAGCGCCGAGAGTCGGATCCATTGGGAGTCAGCCCCCAGGAGTCGGCCGGCCCCTCCCACGGGCCCCACACGCCATTAACTAGACACGACGGGGGAATGGCAACAGTGGTTGCCCGTTAGGCGGCGGCACTGTTGCCATGACCCCATGACCAAGCCAGCGTCATTAGAAGCCCGTTACTGAATCTGCAGCGGCAAGATTACCATGGCGGGACGGGATGACGCCCTCGTACCAGGCCGGTCGGCGGGACCCACCAGTGGCGGGCCCCAGGAGTCGGCGGAGAAGACGGCGGCCTGAGAGATAGACGGCTGGGACCCGCACCCAGCCGGCTTTACCATTGTACCCCTGGGGGTAGGCCTATATAAACTCCCCAGGGCACCCATGCAAGGGGTTCGAATCCATGAGCACTAGACAGACCATATTGGAAGGAGAAAGCTAGCCTTGCCTTCTCCTACCTCCAGAAACAGCTCTAGGAGCAACCTTGTATTCACTTTGCCTTAGTGACCATGCGGAGACCCCGCAGAGCAGCAGTAGGGGTGTTATCTCCTCGGAGAGCCCTAAAGCTGGGTAAGATCCGCCGGCGTGCATGTCTTCGCCTCATCCCGTTTCCAGGCACCGGCGACGTTCTACTCGCCCCGACCATGATAAGCCATCCTTTGGCATATGTCGCACCCAACCCCCGACAGGCTGTCCACCGTCCTGTGAGCGGTGGTTCCTGTTCTTCTCCTGCATCGTCGTCCATACCGTCGATGTCTTCGGAGTCGAAGTCAAGCACGTCGGTTAGATCATCAACCGTGGCAATGAAGTGGGTGGTGGGCGGGCAATGAATTCCTTCGTCGTTTGCTTCCCACTCGAGCCGGACATAGTTCGGCCAAGAGCCTCCTGACAAAGAGAGAGACTTCAACGAGTTCAGCATGTCGCCAAAGGGCGAGTGCTGGAAGATATCCACAGCTGTAAACTCCATTACCGAAGCCCAACCAGGCTCGGCGGGCTCGAGAGCATGCGGACCTGAACCTACAACCGGATATGAGTCCGAGGGTCCGGAGTCACAGGCTTCCTCAGACGTGAGGCCTGTGTTCGGCTCTACCGCCGATGAGTGTGCGGCCTACAGGGCAAGGTCCATCCACCCATCCTTTGACCACGCGGTGTGCTCCGGATTTAGGTCCGGGGCTTCTGCAGGGGTGATATCCCAAGCATTGTCCGACAGCAGGTCTAAGCCGTGCTCATCGTGACTGTCCGGCGCTCCTGGCACAGGCCTGATTCCGTCGAAGATCAAGTCTTTGCGGATGTCGGCCGTAGTTCAGTTCGAACCGACACCGTGGCTGGGGCGAGCTGCCGATCGCTTCTGCCGCTGCTTAATTGGCCCGCAACGCGAAGCTGCCGAACACGAAGATCTGTCCGGGGAGAAAAGTCTCACCCTGGACCGTGTTGTTGACGATTGAAGGCGCCATCAAGCCTTGCAGCGGCGACACAGAGGAACTCTCAATGAAAGCACCAATGTCGGTGTCAAAACCGGCGGATCTCGGGTAGGGGATCCCGATCTGTGCGTCTTAGGCTAATGGTAACAGGGAGCAAGGGGCACAATGTTTACCCAGGTTCGGGCCCTCTCGATGGAGGTAAAACCCTACTTCCTGCTTGATTGATATCGATGATATGAGTAATGCAAGAGTAGATCTACCACGAGATCGTAGAGGCTAAACCCTAGGAGCTAGCCTATGATGATTATGATTGTAATTGTGATCGGCCTTCTAAGGACCAACCTCTTCGGCTTATATAGACACCGGAGAGGGCTAGGGTTTACACGGAGTCGGTTACAAGGAAGGAAACATAATATCCGGATCGCCAAGCTTGTCTTCCACGCCAAGGAGAGTCCCATCCAGACACGGGACGGAGTCTTGAGTCTTGTATCTTTACGCTCCAATAGTCCGGACAAAGTATATTCCCGCCGTTCGGATACCCCCTAATCCAGGACTCCCTCAAGCATTGTCTGCTCTGAGGACCTTGTTTTCACTCCATATTTCTCCATCAACACTTCAAATGGCTGATGCACAGGAAGAGCAGTTGAATATACAAACATTGTCGACAAAATCAATGATAAATACAAAAAGGACGGCATGATATGATTTACATATATGATGCTTGGCTAAACAGCATGGCATTGCATAATTCACATATAAAATGCCTTGCAACAAGATTACATTGCATAATTCAAATATATAATATCTTGCAACAAGATGGCATTGCATAATTCACATATATGGTAATTAGACACTAAACAGGTGGCATTCACACAAAGCATGTCTAAACTAAGCAAATGACATAGCAATGCAAGATACCATACACATGATATGAGCAACATAATCCTGCCAAGTTAGAGCATGCATCTCGGGGGGAAATAGGATTTTTCCATGACCGTGCTGAATGGCTGATGCACAGGAAGAGTAATTGAATGTACTAAAATTGTTAACAAATTTAACATGTAATAAAAAAATGATGACATGATATAATTCACATATAAGATGATCACAACTGTGGTGGCATTGCAAAATTCACATATATGATGCCTGGCTAAACAAGATGGCATTGCATGATTCACATATACAATAAAGAAACTAAACAGATGTCATTGACACAAAGCATGTCTAAACTAAGCAGATGACATCTTTGATTTATATAGTAAGCAATGCAAGGCACCATATGCATGATATTACCAACATCAGCATGCCAAGTTAGAGCAAAGACCTCATGGGGTAAATGGGAGTGGTCTTCTCCGTCTGATCCCCCCTCAGAACAGTTATCTTTGTCTTGATTACGATCTGAAATGGGTGGAGGGGGGCTGCCTTTGCGCCCACCATGGAACGACGTCTGCATGAAATTTTATTTCCATGCAAGGCTCGTCTCTTTTGCTCTACATGATTAGTTCCATTATGTACAATAACTGGCATGCATAGGAATAAAACATAGTGAGATTATGTAAGGAGTGCATGCACAAATCCGGAGTGATGGTAGAAAACTGTGGATAGACCCAAAACCAATGATAGCAGGAAGATAATAGCTTTAGTTATAAAATACAGATAATGGCTCCTTTAATGTTTGTTTGCACCCAACATGAAACTCATAGTAGACATCCAAGATTAACTAGATAGTAGACAGATAGTACTGACTGCTGCCCCAATATGTACCACACAACCATTTAAAAACTCAAGTTTCAGCATTAGTTTGGACCTGACTCGGAGTCTAATAGGTGAACACGATGATAATGTAGCATGTCATCATATTAAGCGATGCATAACATATGCAGACACGGAAGAGTGCGACCTCTCTTGCGGACCCGTGTAGTCCTCAAGGTCATCTGCTCAGTTGATGATGGTAATGCAGTTGTCGTGGCTGCCAAGGGAAGAAGATCTGAGGTGGCGAAAGACAGTCTGGAGAGCGGATCCCTGCTGTGGTGAACCCTTCCTTTGTTGGAGCAGCTGAGCTGGGGTGGAACACAGCGCCGCAGGAGCAGGACAAACCACACAAGGTTTTCTTTGACACATACCTGTAACAAAAGTAATTGTGTAAGGGCATGGTTGAATTTGAGGATTCTAACAATGTAGGGATGGGAAATAGACAGGAATAGGATAGGAATGCACGTGCAAAACAGAGAATTTAAAAACACGGGATTTCTGCCAATCTGGGTGTTTGATTCACAAGAACTGGAAGATCACAGGATGCAAAGAAGCATGGTGAGATTAAGTCAAACCACAAGAAAATGTACGGTTATAATGCTATTATGCTACTATCTCTTAGTCTTGTGCTTCATGAATAGGAATATGAAAAGAAGGACAAGTGGAAATTAGAATTCCTACGTTTTTTCTTTCAAGGAGACACTAAAGGAACAAATCCTATAGTTTTCCTTTGCTCCATTCCTTGCACCAAATTCATGAAAAGTAGTACCAAAGGAAAGTTTCCAATTCCTATGTTTTTCATTCACTTTTCCTTTCAAGCACTGGCGATTCTAGTAGGCAGGCTTGAGCAAGGAAAAGCCTACACTAAAAAATGTTTTTGTGCTACTTCTATGACTTTGGACCCAGGACACTGCCCTACTAGCTCAACCCCCAGGCCCATCGACAAATACACAGCTCAAACGCGCAGAGATAAATAATGATGGCATTCAAGAGAGTCCATCACGGATAGCTAAGTTGCCTGGTACCTCACTGCTTGTCATATAGAAGGATAAAATAATCGTATTTAACGTTACTATGTGTGCTTAGTGGACAATATAGATAACATGTAGAGTAAAAAAGAGATGCAACAAGTGTACAACCTCTTTGGCGAAGCCATGTCGATCTCAGCGTGATTGGGTTGGCCGGTGAGGATGCTCCAGCTGACTTAGCTATCAGAGGAAGGGAAGAAGATCTTAGGCGTCTGGAGATGGAGCCCGAGGTCTTGCTCCGCTGTGATGGAGGGTTTAAATCGTTGGAGTAGCTCCGGTGAGTTGTACGACGCCGAGGCTGAAGCAGGACAAGAGAGACAACATTAACCGGAGTGGAATTCTAATAGCATCTCCAATAGATGATGTATAATACATAACCACAAAGTGCTAGATGTAAAATACATCAGCTGCTCATCTCTGAACTTAACTGTTGAAACTGAATTTAACAGTCGAAACTGAACTTAACTGTCGAAACTGAATTTTGCTGTTGAAACTGAATTTTACTGTCGAAACTGAACACACTAGAGGTGAGGCTACACGTCAGTCGACTGAATTTTTCATCTCTGGTCAGTCGATTTTGCAGCTGTTGGATACTAAATCAAGGGCCTGTAGTTCATCTTCAACCTCCACCCCCCTGAGCCGCCAGCCACCACCGGCCAAACAGCCGCCCCCACCGCCCGCGGCCGGTAGTGTGCCGCCCCGCCCGCCCCGAAAACACTCCCCACCACTGGTCCGCCGCTACCCCGGCCATCCCTCTAGGCCCCGCGTGCCGATATTTTTCTCCAGCGATCCACACGCCACCGCCCCACCACCGTCGGCGACCACCGCCCCCACCCTGAACCCTAAGATAGATAGTAGAGTCCTCTCCCGCGAGCCCCCCTCCCCGCTGCGGCTGGTCCTTCCTTAACTCCGGCGAGCCCCCCCTGAAAATGGACTGACCCAAAAGTCGATTCAGTCGAATGAAGTGTAGCTAAATCGGAGCAGCATCGCAAGCAAGAGTGAGAGCAGCAGCGCGAGAAAGAGGAATAGCAAGAGCGGACCAGGCAGGGGACCGAGAGCAAGAGCAGAGCAGCAGCGCGAGCGAGAGCTAAAGCAGCAGCATCTCCTACTAATGTGGACGTCGCCGCCGAGGGAGCGATGTCGTGGAGGAAGTGGCCGGCGACGCCGCCGTGGATGGAGCCGCACTCTGTTGGATCGGGACCGAGCACCGGCAGCACCGTTCGATCGAATCAAGAAGAAAATGCGGCGATTAGTGTACAACCTCTTTGGTGGCGCCGATTAGGCCGCAGCTTCATTCGAGGAAATGGTGATGATGCTGCTCTTCCGGTGGTGCAGGTGAAGACGGCGGTGTGGGAATGGAGGTGGCGTGAAAGATGAGGGGAACATCAGGGCAGTTCCTTGGAGGTGGAGGACGGGATGGCTGAACCGGTGGGATGACGAGATCAACGACGGATCCTCATCAGGTACGGTGGATGAGGGATGTCGAGGTGGTGTTGTGGACGTCGTCGTCCGGGAATAGGCTCCGACTGGGTGGCGGACGGAGGAGGGTGTGGGGCTGAAGGAAATATGCCCTAGAGGCAATAATAAAGTTATTATTTATTTCCTCATATCATGATAAATGTTTATTATTCATGCTAGAATTGTATTAATCGGAAACATGATACATGTGTGAATACATAGACAAACATAACGTCACTAGTATGCCTCTACTTGACTAGCTCATTAATCAAAGATGGTTATGTTTCCTAACCTAGACATGTATTGTCATTTGATTAATGGGATCACATCATTAGGAGAATGATGTGATTGACATGACCCATTCTGTTAGCCTAGCACTTGATCATTTAGTATATTGCTATTGCTTTCTTCATGACTTATACATGTTCCTGTAACTATGAGATTATGCAACTCCCGTTTACCGGAGGAACACATTGGGTCCTACCAAACGTCACAACGTAACTGGGTGATTATAAAGGAGTACTATAGGTGTCTTCAAAGGTACATGTTGGGTTGGCGTATTTTGAGATTAGTTTTGTCACTCAGGTTGTCGAAGAGGTATCTCTGGGCCCTCTCGGTAATGCACATCACTATAAGCCTTGCAAGCAATGTAGCTAATGAGTTAGTTACGGAATGATGCATTACGTAACGAGTAAAGAGACTTTCCGGTAATGAGATTGAACTAGGTATTGGATACCGATGATCGAATCTCGGGCAAGTAACATACCGATGACAAAGGGAACAACGTATGTTGTTATGCGGATTGACCGATAAAGATCTTCGTAGAATATGTAGGAGCCAATATGGGCTTCTAGGTTCCGCTATTGGTTATTGACCGAGAATAGTTCTAGGTCATGTCTACATAGTTCTCGAACCCGTAGGGTCCGCACGCTTAACGTTACGATGACAGTTTTATTATGAGTTTATAAGTTTTGATGTACCGAAGTTTGTTCGGAGTCCCGGATGTGATCATGGACATGACGAGGAGACTCGAAATGGTCGAGACATAAAGATTGATATATTGGAAGCCTATGTTTGTACATCGGAAGTGTTCCGAGTGAAATCGGCATTTTACCGGAGTACCGGGAGGTTACCGGAACCCCCCGGTGACCTAATGGGCCTTAGTTGGCCTAGTGGAGGAAGAGGAGAAGGGGCCAAGGGGCAGCCACGCGCCCCTCCCCCCAAGTCCGAATAGGACAAGGAGGGGGGGCCCCCCTTCCTTTCCCCCTCCTCCTTCCCCAAGTCCTAGTCCAACTAGGGAAGGGGGGGAGTCCTACTCCTAGTGGGAGTAGGACTCCTCCAGCGCGCCTCCTCCTAGGGCCGGCCGCACCCCCTTTCTCCTTTATATACGGGGGCAGGGGGAACCCTAGAGACACACAAGTTGATCTAGGATCGTTCCTTAGCCGTGTGCGATGCCCCCCTCCACCATATTCCTCCTCGGTCATATCATCGCGGAGTTTAGGTGAATCCCTCCGGCGGTAGAGCATCATCATCGTCACCACGCTGTCGTGCTGATGGAACTCATCCCCGACACTTTGCTGGATCGGAGTCCGGGGATCGTCATCAAGCTGAACGTGTGCTGAACTCGGAGGTGCCGTACGTTTGGTACTTGGATCGGTCGAATCGTGAAGACGTACGACTACATCAACCGCGTTGTCATTACGCTTCCGCTTACGGTCTACGAGGGTACGTGGACAACACTCTCCCCTCTTGTTGCTATGCCATCACCATGATCTTGTGTGTGCGTAGGAAATTTTTTGAAATTACTACGTTCCCCAACAGTGGCATCCGAGCCAGGTTTTATGCGTAGATGTCATATGCACGAGTAGAACACAAGTGAGTTGTGGGCGATACAAGTCATACTGCTTACCAGCATGGCATACTTTGGTTCGGTGGTATTGTGAGATGAAGCGGCCCGGACCGACATTACGCGTACGCTTACGCGAGACAGGTTTCACCGTTACGAGCACTCGTGCTTAAAGGTGGCTGGCGGGTGTCTGTCTCTCTCACTTTAGCTGAATCGAGTGTGGCTACGCCCGGTCCTTGTGAAGGTTAAAACAGCACTAACTTGACGAACTATCGTTGTGGTTTTGATACGTAGGTAAGAATGGTTCTTGCTAAGCCCGTAGCAGCGACGTAAAATTTGCAACAACAAAGTAGAGGACGTCTAACTTGTTTTTGCAGGGCATGTTGTGATGTGATATGGTCAAGACGTGATGCTATATTTTATTGTATGAGATGATCATGTTTTGTAACCGAAGTTATCGGCAACTGGCAGGAGCCATATGGTTGTCGCTTTATTATATGAAATGCAAACGCCCTGTAATTGCTTTACTTTATCACTAAGCGGTAGCGATAGTCGTAGAAGCAATAGATGGCATAACGACAACGATGCTACGATGGAGATCAAGGTGTCGCGCCGGTGACGATGGTGATCACGGCGGTGCTTCGAAGATGGAGATCACAAGCACAAGATGATGATGGCCATATCATATCACTTATATTGATTGCATGTGATGTTTATCCTTTATGCATCTTATCTTTCTTTGATTGACGGTAGCATTTTAAGATGATCTCTCACTAAAATTATCAAGAAGTGTTCTCCCGAGTATGCACCGTTATGAAAGTTCTTCGTCTTTGAGACACCACGTGATGATCGGGTGTGATAGGCGCTACGTTCAAATACAACGGGTGCAAAACAGTTGCACACGCGAATACTCGAGTTAAATTTGACGAGCCTAGCATATAACAGATATGGCCTCGGAACACGGAGACCGAAGGTCGGCGTGAATCATATAGTAGATATGATCAACATATTGATGTTCACCATTGAAACTACTCCATCTCACGTGACGATCGGACATGGTGTAGTTGATATGGATCACGTAATCACTTAGAGGATTAGAGGGATGTCTATCTAAGTGGGAGTTCTTAAGTAATATGATTAATTGAACTTAAATTTATCATGAACTTAGTACCTGATAGTATTTTGCTTGTCTATGTTTGTTGTAGATAGATGGCTCGTCTTTGTTGTTCCGTTGAATTTTAATGCGTTCCTTGAGAAAGGAAAGTTGAAAGATGATGGCAGCAATTACACGGACTGGGTCCGTAACCTGAGGATTATCCTCATTGCTGCATAGAAGAATTACGTCCTAGAAGCACCGCTGGGTGCCAGGCCTGCTGCTGATGCAACTGATGACATTAAGAACGTCTAGCAGAGCAAAGCTGATGACTCCTCGATAGTTCAGTGTGTCATGCTTTACGGCTTAGAACCGGGTCTTCAACGATGTTTTGAACATCATGGAGCATATGAGATGTTCTAGGAGTTGAAGTTAATATTTCAAGAAAATGCCCGGATTGGGAGATATGAAGTCTCCAATAAGTTCTATAGCTGCAAGATGGAGGAGAATAGTTCTGCCAGTGAACACATACTCAAAATGTCTGGGTATAATAATCACTTGATTCAACTGGGAGTCAATCTTCCTAATGATAGTGTCATTGACAGAATTCTTCAATCACTGACACCAAGCTACAAGAGCTTCATGATGAACTATAATATGCAAGGGATGGACAAGACTATTCCCGAGCTCTTCGCAATCTAAAAGCCGCGGAGGTAGAAATCAAGAAGGAGCATCAAGTGTTGATGGTTAACAAGACCACCAGTTTCAAGAAAAAGGGCAAAGGGAAGAAGAAGGGGAACTTCAAGAAGAACAGCAAACAAGTTGCTTCTCAAGAGAAGAAACCCAAGTCTAGACCTAAGCCCGAAACTGAGTGCTTCTACTGCAAGCAGACTGGACATTGGAAGCGGAACTACCCCAAGTATTTGGCGGATAAGAAGGATGGCAAAGTGAACAAAGGTATATGTGATATACATGTTATTGATGTGTACCTTACTAATGCTCGCAGAGCACTGGTATTTGATATTGGTTACATTGCTAATATTTGCAACTCAAACAGGACTACGGATTAGCGAATATTGGCTAAGGACGAGGTGACAATGCGCGTGGGAAATGGTTCCAAAGTCGATGTGATCGCTATCGACACGCTACCTCTACATCTACCATCGGGATTAGTTTTAGACCTAAATAATTGTTATTTGGTGCCAGCGCTGAGCATGAACATTATATATGGATCTAGTTTGATGCGAGACGGTTATTCATTTAAGTCAGAGAATAATGGTTGTTCTATCTATATGAGTAATATCTTTTATGGTCATGCACCCTTGAAGACTGGTCTATTTTTATTGAATCTCGATAGTAGTGATTCACATATTCATAGTGTTGAAACCAAAAGATACAGAGTTGATAATGATAGTGCAATTTATTTGTGGCACTGCCGTTTAGGTCATATCAGTGTAAAGCGCATGAAGAAACTCCATACTGATGGGCTTTTGGAATCACTTGATTATGAATCACTTGGTACTTGCGAACTGTGCCTCATAGGCAAGATGACTAAAACGCCGTTCTCCGGAACTATGGAGCGAGCAACTGATTGATTGGAAATCATACATACTCATGTTTGTGGTCCAATGAATGTTGAGGCTCGCGGCGGGTATCATTATTTTCTCACCTTCACAGATGATTTGAGCAGATATTGGTATATCTACTTAATGAAACACAAGTCTGAAACATTTGAAAAGTTCAAAGAATTTCAGAGTGAAGTGGAAAATCATCATAACAAGAAAATAAATTTTCTACGATCTGATTGTAAAGGAGAACATTTGAGTTATGAGTTTGGTCTACACTTGAAACAATGCAGAATAGTTTCGCACCTCACGCCACCCGGAACACCACAACAAAATGGTGTGTCCGAACGTCGTAATCGTACTTTACTAGATATGGTGCGACCTATGATGTCTCTTACTGATTTACCGCTATCGTTTTGGGGTTATGCTTTAGAGATGGCCGTATTCACGTTAAATAGGGCACCATCAAAATCCGTTGAGACGACGCCTCATGAACTATGGTTTGGCAAGAAACCAAAGTTGTCGTTTCTTAAAGTTTGGGGCTGCGCTTATGTGAAGAAACTTCAACCAGATAAGCTCGAACCCAAATCGGAGAAATGTGTCTTCATAGGATACCCAAAAGAAACTATTGGGTACACCTTCTATCACAGATCTGAGGGCATGATTTTCGTTGCTAAATTCGGATCCTTTCTAGAGAAGGAGTTTCTCTCGAAAGAAGTGAGTGGGAGGAAAGTAGAACTTGATGAGATGACTGTACCTGCTCCCTTATTGGAAAGTAGTTCATCACAAGAATCGGTTCCTGTGACAACTACACCAATTAGTGAGGAAGCTAATGATATTGATCATGAAACTTCAGATGAAGTTTCTACAGAACCTCGTAGGTCTACCAGAGTGAGATCCGCACCAGAGTGGTATGGTATCCTATTCTGGAAGTCATGTTACTTGACCATGATGAACCTACGAACTATGAGGAAGCGATGATGAGCCCAGATTCCGCAAAATGGCTAGAGGCCATGAAATCTGAGATGGGATCCATGTATGAGAATAAAGTATGGACTTTGGTTGACTTGCCCAATGATCGGCAAGCCATTGAGAATAAATGGATCTTTAAGAAGAAGACTGACGCTGATGGTAATGTAACTGTCTATAAAGCTCGACTTGTTGCGAAAGGTTTTCGACAAGTTCAAGGGGTTGACTACGATGAGACTTTCTCACACGTAGTGATGCTTAAGTCTGTCCGAATCATGTTAGCAATTGCCGCATTTTATGATTATGAAATTTGGCAAATGGATGTCAAAACTGCATTCTTGAATGGATTTCTAGAAGAAGAGTTGTATATGATGCAACCAGAAGGTTTTGTTGATCCAAAAGGTGCTAACAAAGTGTGCAAGCTCCAGCGATCCATTTATGGACTGGTGCACGCATCTCGAAGTTGGAATAAACGCTTTGATAGTGTGATCAAAGCATATGGTTTTATACAGACTTTTGGAGAAGCCTGTATTTACAAGAAAGTGAGTGGGAGCTCTGTATCATTTCTGATATTATATGTAGATGACATATTATTAATTGGAAATGATATAGAATTTCTGGATAGCATAAAGCGATACTTGAATAAAAGTTTTTCTATGAAAGACCTCGGTGAAGCTGCTTATATATTGGGCATCAAGATTTATAGAGATAGATCAAGGCGCTTAATTGGACTTTCACAAAGCACATACCTTGATAAAGTTTTGAAAAAGTTCAAAATGGATCGAGTGCAAAGAAAGGGTTCTTGCCCGTGCTACAAGGTGTGAAATTGAGTCGGACTCAATGCCCGACCACAAGCAGAAGATAGAGAAAATGAAAGATGTTCCTATGCTTCAGCCATAGGCTCTATCATGTATGCAATGCTGTGTACCAGACCTGACGTGTGCTTAGCAATAAGCTTGGCAGGAAGGTACCAAAGTAATCCAGGAGTGGCTCACTGGACAGCGGTCAAGAACATCCTGAAATACTTGAAAAGGACTAAGGATATGTTTCTCGTATATGGAGGTGACAAAGAGCTAGTCGTAAATGTTTACGTCGATGCAAGCTTTGACACTGATCCGGACGATTCTAAATCGCAAACCGGATACGTGTTTTTATTAAACAGTGGAGCTGTAAGTTGGTGTAGTTCTAAACAAAGCGTCGTGGCGGGATCTACATGTGAAGCGAAGTACATATCTGCTTTGGAAGCAGCAAATGAAGGAGTCTGGATGAAGGAGTTCAGTTCTGATCTAGGTGTCATACCTAGTGCATCGGGATCAATGAAGATCTTCTGTGACAATACTGGTGCAATTGCCTTGGCAAAGGAATCCAGATTTCACAAGAGGACCAAGCACATCAAGAGACGCTTCAATTCCATCCGGGACCAAGTCCAAGTGGGAGACATAGAGATTTGCAAGATACATACGGATCTGAATGTTGCACCCATTGACTAAGCCTCTCTCACGAGCAAAACATGATCAGCACAAAGACTCCATGGGTGTTAGAATCATTACTGTGTAATCTAGATTATTGACTCTAGTGCAAGTGGGAGACTGAAGGAAATATTCCCTAGAGGCAATAATAAAGTTATTATTTATTTCCTCATATCATGATAAATGTTTATTATTCATGCTAGAACTGTATTAACCAGAAACATGATACATGTGTGAATACATAGACAAACATAACGTCACAAGTATGCCTCTACTTGACTAGCTCATTAATCAAAGATGGTTATGTTTCCTAACCATAGACATGTGTTGTCATTTGATTAATGGGATCACATCGTTAGGAGAATGATGTGATTGACATGACCCATTCCGTTAGCCTAGCACTTGATCGTTTAGTATATTGCTATTGCTTTCTTCATGACTTATACATGTTCCTGTAACTATGAGATTATGCAACTCCCGTTTACCGGAGGAACACTTTGGGTGCTACCAAACGTCACAACGTAACTGGGTGATTATAAAGGAGTACTACAGGTGTCTCCAAAGGTACATGTTGGGTTGGCGTATTTCGAGATTAGGTTTAATCACTCCGATTGTCGGAGAGGTATCTCTGGGCCCTCTCGGTAATGCACATCACTATAAGCCTTGCAAGCAATGTAGCTAATGAGTTAGTTACGGAATGATGCATTACGTAACGAGTAAAGAGACTTGCCGGTAACGAGATTGAACTAGGTATTGGATACCGACAATCGAATCTCGGGCAAGTAACATACCGATGACAAAGGGAACAACGTATGTTGTTATGCGGTTTGACCGATAAATATCTTCGTAGAATATGTAGGAGCCAATATGGGCATCCAGGTTCCGCTATTGGTTATTGACCGAGAATAGTTCTAGGTCATGTCTACATAGTTCTCGAACCCGTAGGGTCCGCACGCTTAACGTTACGATGACAGTTTTATTATGAGTTTATAAGTTTTGATGTACGGAAGTTTGTTCGGAGTCCCGGATGTGATCACGGACATGACGAGGAGTCTCGAAATGGTCGAGACAGAAAGATTGATATATTGGAAGCCTATGTTTGGACATCAGAAGTGTTCCGAGTGAAATCGGCATTTTACCGGAGTACCGGGAGGTTACCGGAACCCCCCGGTGACCTAATGGGCCTTAGTGGGCCTAGTGGAGGAAGAGGAGAAGGGGCCAAGGGCAGCCAGGCCCCTCCCCCAAGTCCGAATAGGACAAGGAGGGGCGGCGCCCCCCTTCCTTTCCTCTCCTCCTTCCCCAAGTCCTAGTCCAACTAGGGAGGGGGAGTCCTACTCCGGTGGGAGTAGGACTCCCTGCGCCTCCTCCTAGGGCCGGCCGCACCCCCCCCCCCTTGCTCCTTTATATACGGGGGCAGGGGGCACCCTAGAGACACACAAGTTGACCTACGGATCGTTCCTTAGGCGTGTGCGGTGCCCCCCTCCACGATATTCCACCTCGGTCATATCGTCGCGGAGTTTAGGCGAAGCCCTGTGCCGGTAGAGCATCATCATCGTCACCATGCCGTCGTGCTGATGGAACTCATCCCCGACACTTTGCTGGATCGGAGTCCGGGGATCGTCATCGAGCTGAACGTGTGCTAAACTCGGAGGTGCCGTACGTTCGGTACTTGGATCGGTCGGATCGTGAAGACGTACGACTACATCAACCGCGTTTTCATAACGCTTCCGCTTACGGTCTACGAGGGTATGTGGACAACACTCTCCCCTCTCGTTGCTATGCCATCACCATGATCTTGCGTGTGCGTAGGAAATTTTTTGAAATTACTACATTCCCCAACAGGGGCTTCGCGGGTTTTCGCGGCCTCGATATATGAGTGGGTGGGCGGATGGGATGGGAGTGGGGAACCATGGCTTAGGGACGCGCTTGTCCGAAATGTGGGGTAAGTGTCAAAAGTACTGTCGGTGTCAAAACCGGTGGATCTTGGGTAGGGGGTCCTGAACTGTGCGTCTAGGCGAATGGTAACAGGAGACAAGGGACACGGTGTTTTTACCCAGGTTCGGGCCCTCTCGATGGAGGTAAAACCCTACTCCTGCTTGATTAATATTGATGATATGGATAGTACAAGAGTAGATCTACCACGAGATCAGAGAGGCTAAACCCTAGAAGCTAGCCTATGGTATGATTGTTGTTCGTCCTACGGACTAAAACCCTCCGGTTTATATAGGCACCGAAGAGGTTTAGGGTTACACAGAGTCGGTTACAATGGTAGGAGATCTACATATCCGTATCGCCAAGCTTGCCTTCCACGCCAAGGAAAGTCCCATCCGGACACAGTACGAAGTCTTCAATCTTGTATCTTCATAGTCCAGGAGTCCGGCGAAAGGTGATAGTTAGGCTATCGGACACCCCCTAATCCAGGACTCCCTCAGTAGCCCCTGAACTAGGCTTCAATGACGACGAGTCCGACGCGCATATTGTCTTCGGCATTGCAAGGCGGGTTCCTCCTACGAATACTTCATAGAAGATTTTGAACACAAGGATAGTGTCCCGCTCTGCAAGATAAGTTCCACATACCACCGTAGAGAGAATAATATTTACACAAATTCAATCTGCTGACGTATTCCGTGGCATGGCATCACACCACGGCCAAGCCTTTATTCGAATCGTTTTCACTGTCCCAGCTCAATGCGTTTAGCGAGGTGGTTTCCTTGGCACATCTTATCAAAGTAGAGATCATGTCCCCTTATTCCGGGATTCTCATCAATACGGGCATGGGTAACCCAACCACGCCATTGATTACGGCGCTTGGGAGATAAGCGAGTTTTACTAGGCTGGTGGGGGCGCATAGTTTCGTCCGTCCATATAAGGGGATAAGGATCCACCTTTTCACACACGCCTTCTTCCTCCTTTGCTCATCCATTTCCGTGCACTCGAGCTCTAGCGCCCAAGTCCGCACATCTCGCCTCAACCTTCTCCAGCCATGTCCGGAGGGGGAGGCAAGTGGATGGTCTCCTCCGTCACGGAGGGACACGTCAAAAAGCTGCGGAAGGCCGGATACTTGTCCAGTGACATCGCGCATCGGCTCCCCGACAAGGGGCAGCTTATCCCCACCCCAAGGCCCCATGAGAGGGTGGTGTTCATCCCCCACTTCCTCCGCGGACTAGGTTTTCTACTTCACCCATTTGTCCGGGGGCTCAGGTTCTACTACGGCCTGGATTTCCATGATCTGGCCCCGAATTTCATCCTCAACATCTCGGCGTTCATCGTCGTGTGCGAGGCCTTCCTCTGCATCCAGCCCCACTTCAGCTTATGGCTAAAGACCTTCAATGTCAAGCCGAAGGTAGTGGGCGTCCGCCAAGCGGAGTGCGGAGGTGCCATGGTGGGCAAGATGCCCCACATCATATGGCTCGAGGGCTCCTTCGTGGAGACCATAAAGGGGTGGCAATCGGGGTGGTTCTACATCACCAAGCCGCGTGACCCTAAATGGGCAGCGGCCCCGAATTCCGATCTGGCTTCCCTACACGGCTCACCTCTTGGAAAGAGACGGGCCTAACATGGGGTAATTCAGAAGAGCTGATCGGACTCCAATCCTGCGTCCAAAGCCTGGGAGTAAATAGCATATAACTACTACTTTACAGGCTAGGGTTCCAAAAAACTACCGGATTTTATTTTTTCTCAGATACCTACCAAATGGGCGGTCTGCTGTTTCAAAAAACCCAAATCTTCGAGTCTTTATCAGTTGATCACATGTAAGATAACTGTTAGTTTGACCGTTTACTTTGACCGTTAACTTACATGTGGGGTCCACATGTAAGTTTCTTCTTCCTCTTCTCTTCTCTTCCTCCTCTGTGCCTCTTGTGCGACCCCATTCCCCTCTCCCGAGCCGGCCGACCTCGTTCCCCTCCCGAGCCGGCGACCCCCTTCCCCTTCCAAGCTGGCGAAGCCGGAGCTCCTGGTGGCGACGGTTGCGACGAGGCCGGCCTCGTCCGCGGCACTCTAGCAGTGGCGCAGGCCATCTGCGTCGAGCTTGAGGAGCTCGCGTCAGGGAATGGTGGCGGCCGCGGGCGAGGCACGGTGTGGCGGCGGCCGCGACGAGGCAGGCGGGGCATGGCGTGGCGGTGGCATGGGCGGCGAGGCATGGCGTGGCGGCGCGACGAGGCGGAATAAGGCACCCGCGTGGCGACGGCCGCAGCGAGGCATCGCATGGCGGCCGCTGCGACGGCGGCGCGCGGCCGCCGGCATGGACCCGGCCGCTGGGCGCGGCTCGCCGGCGGCCGGCATGGACCCGGCAGCGGTAGCGCTGCTCGCCCGGCGAAGGAGGCAGCGATGCCCCGCCGGCGGGATCGAGCTCGAGGCTGCCACGGGACTGATTGCTTTTTCGTAAAACTTACAAGGACTTGATTGCTTTTTCAGAAAACTTGTAGGGACCCGATTGCTTTTTATAAAACTGACATATGGGACCCAGATGTAAGGTAATGGTCAAAGTAAACGGTCAAATAAACGGTTATCTTACATGTGGGACCAACCTGTCATAATCGTGATCAACTGATAAAGATTCGACTATTTGGGTTTTTTGAAACAGCAAACCGCCCATTTGGTAGGTATCTGAGAAAAAATAAAATCCGCTAGTTTTTTGGAACCTAACCTGTAAAGTAGTAGTTATATGCTATTTACTCAAAGCCTGGTGAACAAGAAGCTCAAGCTCATCAACGTAGTCCAGGTCATGCTCATCCGCCGGATCCTCCCGTGCCAACAACGGGCCTTCAGCTTGTGGGAGTTTGATCCAGCACAACACCAAACCTTGAGCAGACTCTTCGACACTACATACGAAGATGCCTGGAAGGTGCTGTTCAAGTGCGCCGAGGCTCCCGCATCCGCTACCGAAGATCGCGGATTCAGCTCGCAGCGTCAAGCCGGCGAGGTAAGCTATTTACCCTTTACAGGACACTTGTTTTCCATAGTTTGACTCTATGCGGGATCTAAACTCCCTTACCTTTTATAGGCCTGGCAGAAGACGTCCGGGCAGGTTGACTGTCCGGCTCCCTTGCCAGAAGACCCACCGGACGCCTGATTGACAGGGCTGTTGGTTCCGGCACCTCACGTGGTGTCGGAGAATAAGGCCAAGAAGAAGGCCACGGGAACCCGAAAGAGTTCCCCGCGCCAGGTGTTATCAGACTCATCGTCCGATGGCTCTAAGGCGGACTCCTCCAGCGAAGACGAGGAGGAGGAAAAAGAGGCCTCTCCCCCAGCGGGGGAAGAGAAGAAAAGGAAGGCCGCCCCAAGCCGGGAGGCGGAGGAATCAAGAAGGAAGGACCCTTCCTCGGGACTACTCCACCAACGCTGACAACGGCAAAGAGGAGTGGCCACCGAGGGCTAAGCCCCTGGAGAAATCGTAAGTGTCCGGATACCAGAATAACTCATGGCATTTCATTTGTCGACAAGTATCTCGACGCGAATATAACCTGCGGCCCGCCCAAGGGCAGGCTCGGCGCTTCAACGGCTCCTCGGATTCGTCGGACGTGAATAGCACCTCACTTCGGCTGCTTCCTCTCCTCACGCTGCGGATGACGCGAGGTGGGGTCCCAAAGGCCCCAGCCAGAGGAGGTGGTCCAGAGGCGCCGCAAGGCAACCTCCGGACTCAGCGCAAGGGATAAATCCCCAAAGGGCTCTAAGTCCGCCACAGGCGAGACTCCCGCACGGAACCTTGGTGGTTCCGAGTCCGGCAGCGCCCCTTCATAAGAAGGGCGAGGCTGCGACACGGTGACCTCCGCCCAACGAAGGCACCGGATAATTTCGGAGGCGCTTAACGGGCGCCTCCATCGAGAGAGCAACACACTATTATGAGTGTGGTGATTGAGAAAAGTAAAGTCCGCCAAGAGCGGGCTGGTCGAAGCTTGTGCCAGCCTTCTAACGAGCTTTGAGGTATGTATTTAAGATATGTAAAAATATTACGCATAGACAGCAGCCCTCGATGCTCGGTTTGGTGTTAGGATAGAAAAGTTTAACCGAGGATCTAAAAGATGTCGCAGGAGTCTAACATAAGTATGTCAATATGGGGAATGCAGGCTGCGCTGCTGACCTCTGCAAGACCGCTGCTGGAGGTCAATGCATTGAAGCGAGCCTCGGCGGTCGAGAACGAGCTCGGCCTTGCCAAAAAGAAGCTCAAGGACAAGGAAGGTAAGTAATACCTTATGGAAGTATATAAAAGATGTGGTTGCAAAAAATGACAGGAATAACATGAGAATTGCAGGGGCCACGAACGAGGTGGTGACCCTGAAGGAGGCGGTGTCCAAGGCCGAAAGCAATGCGGCCATGGAGTGCACCGAGCGAGAGAAGCAGGAGGCGCGGGTGGCAGAGGTGCAGCAAGAGCTCCAGGCTCTCATGGAAAAACACGAGAGTTTGGATCATGACTCAAAGACTCGAGAGTCCGAGCTCGCCTCGGCTCTTGAGAGCACCAAAGCCGCTAAGGCCGAAGCCCAGAAAGCCCTCCAGGAAATTGATGCGATGAAGAAGATAGCGGCGGGTAAGGCATTCCTCATGCAAAGCAAGCACGTGAAAGTGAATTACTTGTTACTTACCCGAATCCGGAGCTCTCCAGGAGCATTCGCAGATCTGCCCCGCAGTGTGTCCGACGCTGCCGCATTCTACCGGGCCGAGGAGGGGAGCTCGACGGAGAAGGTGTTCTGGTCTTAGTATGCTAAGGCCGGACACCCTGTGCCCTTGAGCGACCAGATGAAGCAGCTGGTCGAGCTCCATAAGGTGGCTGAACAGGCCATGAAGGGCCTCATAGTTCGGCTGTGGCCTAAGGAAGCCATGCACAGGAGCTACTTGGGCTGGTGAGGCGGTGGTGGGCCTTTGTCCATGGATTGAAGTCGTTAAGCGCTCGCATGTCGAAGGTGCCGTAGGGCCTTGCCCGTGCTAAAGTGCTTTGAGGGCAAGATGAATGCCGAGAAGCTTGTGACGGACACTCCACCGCCGGCGGGGAGTATCGCAAGCCGAGATGTATTATCGGGCATCTGAAGGGTGCCGCCTTATAATGGGTGAATGCTCCAAAGATGTAATTTTTGAGTAAACTTCGCATTTGTTATCTGTGCGCTTGAAAACTTGTTCATATCGCTAAGCAACGCTTGTGAATTTAAAATATTACCTTCTATCGGCCGTTTATTAAGTTTGAGAGATGGCGAGTCGTAAACACGCCCCCATCTCTGCGAGTGCTAGGGTGTTGGGATAAACTTGAGCACTCTTTTTCCCATTCTTGGGTCCTTGAGGCGCTCAATGCAGCGAATGAAGGCAACGGACTATAATGCTTGAACACTCTCACTTAGCCATAGAATTCTATAATTTTAAATTTGGTGAAGCCCTAGTATTTGGAAGACCGAGTTGAGGCGCTATCACGCTGGGCGGACAAAGCCGACTCCTCGCTCTAAGCGTCATAAGTCCTTAGGGACTCGAAAACCTCTCGAACGACAACGGCTCTCGCCCTATCATGACGGTCAGTTTAGCTTTCTCCATCGAGGTGCTTAACCCAGCTCAATTGGGGCACAATCGCGATGGTTCTCCAGCGCTACCTTAGCCGATATAGCGGGCGTAAGGTACCAAAACATGGGGCAGGAAAACCCAACTATTGACCCAAGACATGATTCGAACCGATGCATATAATGCTATAAGTTCGGGGTGCCGCACTTGTGAAAGTGTTCGGACTTATCACACCATATTTTGGGGTACTTAAGCCCCTGGTGTATTTGGCCGTACCAAAGCGTACGGATGCAACATGTCATAAGTGAACATATATAGATAAGAGAATGGAATGCAATAATAGGCAAAAGCTGTGCATTGTTTATTAAAATAGCTGTGGTAAAAGCAGAACGATACAAATAGTGCGATAAGCAAGGGACGGGACTATTTGACATGTCCCCCTCCAGGAGCGAGCTGCGGGATGATATGTAAAACAAGTATACTGCTCGTTATAGAGACCACCTGGACACTCGACATAGCTTTTTGCTTCCCTGGCTGTTGCATCGTGTGTTCGGCGGTTCTACTGCCGAACAGGGCTTCTTGATAAAGGAGTCCTAAAAGTAAGAAAAAAGAATTACACAATCGGGAGCCCCTGGTGCGGTTGAGCTGCATTCTGGGCCTGCCGTGGTCGTGCTCCTCCCCCTATGCCCATGGTATTTCGGGCGTAATTATATGCAGCGTAATCTGGTTCGCAATTTCGCGAGGGTGGGGTTGGGGCCGCATTACTCTGGCGATGCTCGGGGCGTGCCAGGCAGTCTTGTTGTAGGTTACTCCGGGCGCGCTTGACGGTGTCCGGACGTTTAATAGCCGGACTCAAGAATTGCTTTGAGAGGCTGCTTTGTACTTCCGCCGCGAGAGCCGCCATATGCTCCTCGGTTTGGAGAGAGCGTTCGGTATTTCTGTTGACCATAAGGACTCCTCGAAGGCCTGGCATCTTGAGCTTGAGGTATGCATAGTGCGGCACCGCATTGAACTTTACCGTCACGGTTCGTCCGAGCGGTCGCGTGATAGCCGCCTAAGCGGGACTATGTTGAAGATTAACTCCTCGCCGGAAGTTATCAGGGATCCGAAGACCACTTCAAGTGTAAGCGAGCTGCATAGTTGGCCTCTACACCTGGTATGACGCCTTTAAAGGTCGTCTTTGTGGGTTTAATCCTTGAGGGGTCTATGCCCATTTTGCACACTATATCCTGATAAACAGGTTCAGGCTGCTGTCGCCGTCCATCAGGACTCTAGAGAGGTGAAATCCGTCAACGATTGGGTCTAGAACCAATGCGGCGAATCCACCATGGCGGATGCTAGTGGGGTGGTCCCTTCGATCAAAAGTGATCAGGCAGGAGGACCATGGATTGAACTTTGGGGCGACTGGCTCCATCGCATATACGTCCCTTAGTGCATGCTTCCGCTCCATTTTGGGTATGTGGGTTGCGTATATCATGTTCACCATCCGCACTTGTAGGGGGAAGCCCTTCTGTCCTCTATTGTTCAGCGGCCGGGGCTACTCCTCGTCATCGCTATGCAGCCCCTTGTCATTGTTTTCGGCATTTAACTTGCCTACCTGCTTGAACACCCAACAATCCCTGTTCGTGTGGTTGGCTGGTTTTTCGGGGGTGCCGTGTATCTGGCATGAGCGATCGAGTATTCGGTCCAAATTGGACGGGCCCAGAGTATTTTTTTTGAATGGCTTTTTCCGTTGACCGGGTTTAGAGCCTCTGAATCCGGCATTGACTGCCGTATCCTCGGTATTATCGCCATTAATGCGGCGCTTGTGCTTGTTGCGACGCGACCTGCCGTTGTTGTCCTTGGTATCCGAATTACCAAGGCTCTTAGTCATGTTGTTACTACGAGCTAGCCAGCTGTCCTCTCCCATGCAAAAGCGGGTCATGAGTGTTGTGAGGGCTGCCATGGATTTCGGCTTTTCCTGTCCTAGGTGCCGGGCAAGCCATTCGTCGCGGATGTTATGTTTGAAGGCTGCAAGGGCCTCTGCATCCGGACAGTCGACGATTTGATTTTTCATGGTTAGGAACCGTGTCCAGAATTGTCTGGCTGATTCCTCTGGCTGCTGAACTATGTGGCTTAGGTCATCGGCGTCTGATGGTCGCACATATGTGCCCTGGAAGTTGTCGAGGAATGCGGCTTCTAGGTCTTCCCAACAACCAATTGACTCCGCTGGCAAGTTGTTAAGCCAATGCCGAGCTAGTCCTTTAAGCTTGAGTGGAAGGTATTTGATGGCGTGTAGATCATCACCGCGGGCCATGTGGATATGAAGGAGGCAGTTCTCGATCCATACCGCAGGATCTGTTGTGCCATCGTATGATTCGATGTTTACGGGTTTGAAACCCTCGGGGATTTGATGATCCATCACTTCGTCTGTGAAGCATAGTGGGTATGCGGCGCCTCTCTATTAGGCTATATCACGACGCAGCTCCAATGAGCTTTGTCTGCTGTGTTCGGCCCGGTCGAAATTGCCATATCTGGCGTGATGGTTATCATTACGTATCATGGGGCGCCCACGCGATCTGTAGATCGATCTTGTTTGGCTTGCCTTGTCCTCCAGTATATCTCGCAGGTCTGGGGCATTTTCCCGTGCCTTGGTATTTTTTGAGCGGTGCCAGGGTGCGGCTTGAGTGGAGGGCCGAGAGGCCTCTCTGTCGCGGCCACGAGGTGGCCGGTCGGCTGTATCATGCGCTGGTGATTTACGTTTAGGTGCTTCCTCCTCTAATCGGGTAGCAGCCTACGTTTTGGGTAGCTCTTGGAGGCGTTGAGTTCATACTCTTGACGCAAGGACTTGATCCATGTGTCGGCTAGCAAGTCTTAGTCAGCTCTAAGCTGTTGCTGCTTTCTTGAGGCTGCTTGCCATGGCCATAAGCTTGCGTTGAAAGCGCTCTTGTTCAGCGGGATCCTCGGGCACGACAAATTAGTCGTGCGTCGTCGAGGATTGCCTCGTCTTCGGAGGAGGCATGTAATTATCGTCCTCTACCTCTCACTGCCGCTCTCTCATGAGGCGGGCTTCTCCATCCTCTGCCTTTGAATCTTGCTTTGGAGGGGTTGTCTTCGGCCTTGTCCGTGTTATTGTCTCCGTGCGGAATCACTATTTTTGTTGTGGCGGGATTTAGGCGGCGCTTGGCGACGCCTTGGCGCTTAGGCTGTTTCTTGGAGGGTCATCCTCCGTTGTTCCATCGCCATTCCTTCTTTTGGGATGTCCACCATGTAAATGTCGTATGATGAGGTGGCCTTCGGTGCCTGCAGGCGCTGGTTCTTGGTCGTCTCCTATATGAATAAATCCATACCGTCGATGTCTTCGGAGTCGAAGTCGAGCATGTCGGTTATATCATCGACAGTGGCTACGTAGTGGGTGGTGGGTGGGCTTTGAATTTCTTCGTCGTCCGCATCCCAACCTTCCTAACCATAGTCTGGCCAGGGCTCTCCTGATAAAGAGTGAGACTTTAGTGAATTCAGGATGTCGCCAAAGGGTGAATGCCGAAAGATGTCTGCGGCAGTGAACTCCATGATCGGCGCCCAATCGGATTCGATTGGCAGGGGCACGGAAGGTTCGGAGTCTGGCACCTTGGAGTCACGAGCTTCGCAAAGGGCAGGGTTGATGTTCGGCTCAATCGCCGTAGAGATAGCAGCACCGAGGCGGTGTCCAACCACCTGTCCTCGATCGGTGCAGCCGGCTCCGAGCTAAGGGTCGGAGCGGACACCGTCGACCTCAGAACCTTTGTTCGCGGCAGAGCTAGATCATGCCCCTCGTGTGATAAGTGTGGCGCTTGGCGTAGCTCGAACCGCCGAAGATCAAGTCTCCGCGGACGTCAGCCGTGTAGTTCAAACTTCCAAATCTGACCTGATGGCCAGGGCCGTAGCTTTCAATCTGCTCCAGATGGCCAAGCGAATTGGCCCGTAGTCTTGGCCGCCCGAATCTGAAGATCTGTCCGGGAAAATTCTCACCCTGGACCGCATCATTGTTGATGATCGGAGGAGCCATCGGGCCTAAAGATGACGACACATAGGAACTCTCAATGAAAGCACCAATTTCGGTGTCAAAACCGGTGGATCTCGGGTAGGGGGTCCCGAACTGTGCGTCTAGGCGGATGGTAACAGGAGACAAGGGACACGATGTTTTTACCCAGGTTGGGCCCTCTCGATGGAGGTAAAACCCTACTCCTGCTTGATTGATATTGATGATATGGGTAGTACAAGAGTAGATCTACCACGAGATGAGAGGCTAAACCCTAGAAGCCAGCCTATGGTATGATTGTTATTAGATCCTCGGACTAAAACCCTCCGGTTTATATAGGCACGAAGAGGGTTAGGGTTACTGAGTCGGTTACAATGGTAGGAGATCTACATATCCGTATCGCCAAGCTTGCCTTCCACGCCAAGGAAAGTCCCATCCGGACACGGGACGAAGTCTTCAATCTTGTATCTGCATAGTCCAGGAGTCTGGCCAAAGGTGATAGTTCGGCTATTCGGACACCCCCTAATCCAGGACTCCCTCAAGTACCCCCACCGATTTGAGGGGGTTCTTTCGGTTCAGGGGTACCACGAGCATTTCGCGTGTCGGGATTTCATAGGAGGTGGGAGTTTTCGCGCGCGTTGTAATTTTGGAATAGCAAGGTGCGGGTTGAGATGGAGGGACTTGTCGGAGCACAACAAGACAAAGATATATCTTAAATATTTCACAAGAGGCGGGAGTTTCGTAGCACGATAGACAGAGACGCTAGCTTGAAATTTTGGCATAACAAGGCGCAACTTGAAATTTCGGGAGAACAAGCTTAACGTGTACCAAAAAAGACAATTCGCACCTCAACACGCACAACACACACACACACAAACACCATTTAGACTAGTAAGGTACACGTGCATTGCGCGCATGAGATTTGGCAACCAAATTATGAATAAATACCACATTATAGCATGCAAGCTTTGAGTCATATATGCATGATGTAGATGTTCAATTAATTCTTACAGTTCATTTCATTCAAAATCATCTAGTTTTTATAAGAAAGCTGATCTATTTTAATATTCATGGAATTGTGCGTTGTAAGACATAAAGTAAAAACAAATAATGGCAAATCATGTAGAAAAACATTTGGGCAATTCTGATACGGAACATTGTAGACCAAAGAAGAAGTGCTTGTGTTTTGAGGTTTGTGCATTATGCTTAAGTTCAGCCATGGAGTCTTCTAGATTGTACATGTGGCGAAATCTGGTGGAATCTAGATGATATCCAACGGCCAGTAGTGCTCAAATTTGCCATCTCTGCACCGTTGGATTCGCCTCATCCAACGACCATCTTTCCAAGTTAAAGTTACCGACATACAATATAAAAAATATAAAATATAATATATATATATATAGGGGTATAGATATAGATATGTGATGCGAAAGCCACCCATCATCTCCAATTAGAATAGTGTATCGATGCACGGATGCAATGTGGCCAAACGATGTCTGTCGTCGGTATCTCAAATTCAAATCAGTCTGACGTTGTTCAATGTGTATACATTACAACATGCTCGTTTCCAAACCACACCGCATAGATCTCCATTATATTCATGCATAAATGGGTTCCAAACATCATGATCTCTTATTAAAATATTTGAATTCAACTTTACATTGATTATGACCTCACCTAGTCTTTTACACCCACACAGTCGTCTTCTCTTTATAATTGTACCACTAACTTTCTCTCGTGCATCCATGCAAACACACTACTAGTCAACATTATCCATCGCACACATGCAATCTTTTTCTTCAGGTCGGTCTCCCATGAAGGCGCACACACACACACACACGCATCCCCCTCTCCACTGCAAGCAACAGCGCACGTTCTCACACCCCTCTCTCTAAATATCGATCTCGCACTTGTGCACTCCTTCATAGTCTCCCTCCACTCGGCCCCTCGCACCATCTTCTAGCCCCCCACCAGATTTTGCCACATGTACAATCTAGCAGACTCCATGGTTGAACTTAAGCATAATGCACAAACCTCAAAACAACAGTGGTTCTCCTTTGTTCTAGAATCTTTCGTATCATAACTGCCCAAACTTTTTTTTCTAGTTGAATTGCCATTATTTGTTTTTACTTTATGCTTTACAACGCACAATTCCATGAAATCATAAAATAGATTAAGGGCTTCTTTGATTCAAAGGATTCTCAAAGGAATTTTGGAGGATTCTAATCCTTAGGAATTTTTCCTATCTTGGTTGTTTGATTCGTAGGATTGTAAACCATAGGAATTTTTCCATATGATTCATTTGCACTAGATTTCATAGGAAACATCCCATCCACCCAAACCTCTTTGAAAGAATTCTGTGTTTTTTCTATGCACAATCAAACACTCGTACAATCTTGTAGGATTCAAGACGACATTCCACTATAATCCCATGTTTTTCCTATTCGCGTGTTTTGGAAATCCTATGAATCCAAGAGGCCCTAGATTTTTTATAAAAACTAATTGATTTTGAATGAGATGAACTATAAGAATTAAACGAAGGTCTACATCAGGCATATATGACTCAGAGCTTACATGCTATAGTGTGGTATTTATTCCTAATTTGGTTGCAAAATCCGATGCGTGCCATGCATGTGTACCTTACTAGTACTTCGAGTATGTGCAAAACACGTAAATTAGAATTCCGATGGCACGCTACACAGTGTCTCTCTTATAGTTCATTAAGCCACGCGGCACATGTGGAGGCGTTGTCGCGACCTCCTTGTGTGATTGATCACAGTGACGTGCTGCTAGTTCCAGAAGAATGTACTCGTCCTCCCTGAGCCATACTGGTGGTACATGCACGGAGGAAAGATGTGCATGCACGCCACGCACGCACTCATTCCCTCGCACACACATTTTGTGCCAAGATACATGGGCGGACGCAATTTTGTACCAAGATCCACCACATGTGATAATTTGACATGTGTAAAGTCGTTCACTTCATTGATGGTTAATTAATACAGCGCATGCAAATTGAGTGGACGTGAGGGCGGAAGGAAGACATTACTACTCCACTACGTGCATGCGAGTAGTTAAATCATGGGTTGCTAGTAGTACTTCCATTGGTCTCCTTCGTATTTTGTGCCAATTTTTGACAGTAACATAATATTACACATTTGAGCAGTGTAGTCTACTTGAAATTTATGTTCCACTAAACTCATCGGGAGCCGTTTCAGGCCTCGAAACCAAAACCATCAATTAATCTTTACCTTGTACCCATCACATTCGAAAGTACTAGAGCTACAATTAAGTGCAAGCCTGCTCACACCTACTAGTAGGTACCAAACAGGAACGTGTTCCCACTATGCAGGTATTATTACTAGTGGTAGTACTTACGTTATAAAAAGGGGAACTACCTAACTGAAAATTACTCTACCTTTCCTCCTCATAAGTACTTCTTCTTTGTCCGTCCTTGCCATGGCCGGTAAGCAGAGCTCTAGGTCGAGAACTACTCGTAGCAAGGGAGCGGCAACCAAGGCTGAGAAAAAAAAGAGAGGGCTGGCCGCCACGCAGAGACCTCGAAAGATCTCTCACGGGCAGGCGATGGCTCCCAGGAGTGCCCTAGCAGCGGTGGCGAACATGCCGAGCCGGCAGCGCTGGAGTCATTATCCCTCGACGGCATGCCCGATCAGCTCAATAAGCACCTCAATAAGAAGAAGGAGTTCATCCACGGCTTGGTGGAGCTGCTGAAGGAGAGCCTCGACGACATGCCCGCTAAGCTCAATAAGCAGGGGGAGTTGACCACCGGCTTGGTGATGCTGCTGAAGAAGAGCATTGCCTCGGAGAAGAAGGCGACCGGCGAAATCCTGCAACTTCAGGAGGACAAGGCAAAGCCCTGCCACGAGCTCGACCTATTGAAGAAGAAGAACGCTGGCTGGAAGAAGCTGCATGAGAATAGTAGTTCCTCGATGAAGATGTTGCAGGCCCTCGTCATGGAACAGAAGGAGGAGTTGGCAAAGCTCCGCATCAAGCACCCGGTTGTTGTCAAGGTATGTAATGCGGCTGTGGAACAGATGATGAAGGCTCGCGTCGAGAAATCCCGCGTCATGGACAGAATGAAGAAGATGGCAGAGGAGATGCGCAAGGAGATGGAGGTCGTGGAGGTGATGAAGAAGCAGTTACGACTCCGCGGCGAATTAGATCATTTGGGGTGATAATCTTTCTTCTTCTTTTGCTCCTGTGTTTCATCTTTTGCTTCGGGTGTTTCGCTGCGCGTGTCACGTTCTCTGCGAGGCATGAATAAAACGATGCTAACAATGAGATGACTAGCAAATTAGATCATTTTTTATCGCCATATGGCACTGGGCTACCGTGTTTTGTGCTCCTCCGTCATAGTACTACTCCAATGGAAAACTTGAGTATACCGCATGGTTCTTTGCTCCTCCTCAGGTCATCGGCACATTTATACGAGCAGTCAAATCACAAGGCTCCGCCTTCCAGCAGTAATGAGCTGTCAAATCACAAAGGCCCTCGCCTCTCGTGAAACCGACCAAGCTAGACTGCCCCCCCCCCTCTAGCCTTTTAAAAATGTATACTTTTGTATAGTAGTAGTATCGATGGATTGCGCCATGGAGCAAAATTTGAAATTAAAAAAAAGGTGGTACATACAGAGAGCGCTCGTCGCCAAATTATGCATATAGTACTATTAAAAAATCTAGTCACAATAATGGTGTCCAGCACAACCCACCCCTCAAATAAAACTAAGCACCCTGGAATTCTTTGACAAAACTAAGCACCCTGAAATTCTTTGACAACTAAAATGCTAGCTGTATGATGTTGGCCATATATATTATCACGTATATACTATGAAGAAAGCAGTGGTAGTACTACACCAACTAAAAGATGAAATGTAAGAAATACTAGTATATACGTCTTGAAGAGTTAAAATGTGAGAAGAAACATAACATAGTTTTCTTTGGGGCTCGACACAACACACCCTCAAATTAAACTAAGCACACCTAAAATTAAACTATGCAACTAATCCGATGACCTTTGCATTAGAACCACCACGAGCAACGACAACGCCACCTTACTCGGAGTCCTCATCCACGTCCTCGACTTCGTCCTTGTCCCTCTTCCTCTTGGCCGATACTTCTTTGCTTGAACTGCACACTTTGCTCTTTCTCTTCATCCAACCCTTGTAGATATTCAAACAAAGGTAGCCATCCATTGCAGCGTAGTGGATGTGGTCTATATCTAGTAAATTCCACTGCCATGCATGACGATGAAATGTGTACGGAGGTTTCTTCAGTTTACCGTACGAAGGATGAACCATGGCTCCTGCCAGGGTCAGCATTGAAGGATGACCACTAGAGGGCAGCAACCTATTCTTATGGAGGTCGAAGGGGTTGCTTACAACGAGGCCTATCCGACCCAGGACTCTTTAAATGCGTTAAGTAAAGTCTCTGATAACGAATTTGACTAGGCGCTCTTGAGGAAGTTCTTAAAATCCTGGCATTCAACGTCGGCATGGCATATGTGGTAGACCAAGCATAAGTCATGCACGCAAACCTAGATCACGACGAGCTTCTTCTTCTCTTCCTCCTTTAGATCCTTCTCTCGTCACAGGACTGAGGTGTACTCAACATATAGCCGAGCGACCCACTCATCATTTGAGTTTTCGAACATGCGTCTGAAGCAAGCAAGGCATCCTTTCACCATCGCGGAAGAACGGGTGTAGATGACGTCGAACTCATCGCTAGTGATGGTTCTAACCTTGTACTCACCACCGATCATGGAGATTTGGGACGCCATTGATGTGGGAGGAGGGTTAGGTGGAATTGCCGTAATGTGAAAGGACGGGACGACTAGGAGCGAGCTGTCATAATGTTAAAGGACGTGCGGGGATGAGTAGGAGCGAACTGCCAGCGTGCGAATGGCAGGGTAGTGGCTTTCCACTCCCATGATACAGGCTTTCAAGAGCCGTTGGATAGGAGATCAGATGGTTGCATGGCATGATTCTAGACCTATGGGTGAATATCCTATCCTGGAGGGTTATTCTACAAATTTTCAGCAACTTAGCATGCGACCGTTCGATCTCAGATCCAAGGGCTGCCAGTAGCCCATATCATGGTCGTGCCTACCACGACCGTCGCCTGGCTCATGCGGTAGCGCCCTTGGAGATTTAACACGGTGCGTTAGGCTATCTGATGTTGGCATGTCATACATAGTCCTCACTTAGTCACTCATACTACAACAAGGTTAGCTATAAGGTTGGCTATAAGTATATTTTTTTACTTCTCTCTTTCTCTTTCTTCGTAGTATTTATTGAATTTGCCGAGGAGTGACCTCTTCCAATGAAATGGTGCTTAGATGAGGTGCTAAGGGCATTAAATGGCTTAGCAATCAAGTCCCCAATGCATAGGTGCTTAGTTTTTTGTTGGTGAGTTTGCTTCATTTAATTAGCTATAGACTCAAAATTGTGTTTTCACCTAGGTACACGCGCTTAGCACCGTTTCTTCCTTGGGTCACCAAACTAGTCTCTCTCTTCTCAATTAACTTGCCACATCAGACTTTACGCCTATCTGGCAAGCTTAGTGCCGGTAGGAGCAAGTAAGTACAATAGTGGGCTATAAGCCCGCTTTACATGGCATTTTTGCATATGTGGAGGAAAGAGGCAAGGAAAAAGTGGAGAAGTGGGCTCTCATGCAAGAGCCAACCTCTACATGGTGGAGCATTGGGAGAGGCACCTGTATGGAGGTGGTCAGGAATCAGGAGACTCACGGCGGTCGTAGCGCCACAGTTAAAATGATAATGGCAAGTCAAATCACGGGGCCCCACCTATCCAGTAGTAACTCGCTGTCAAATCACATAGCCCTACGTTTGCAGCAGCCTACTCCCTCATCTTCTTGCATCTCTGTCGAACCGACTAGGCGGAACTGCCCCGCCTACCGCATAGGAAAAGCCCCGCCCTCGACTTTTAAATAGTAGAGTATACTAATTTTGTATCCATGGATTGCGCCATGGAGCAAAGCCTCAAGAAAACGGCAGTACACATGTACGGAGTATACAGCACGCTCGTCACGTTCGCGTCGCACCCCAGACGGTCGGTCGATCGCAGCGCGCTGCTCTCAAATGGAGCAGCGTCATATTGTGTTTGCACACACATGTGGGACCACAATTGAGAACCGACCATAGGCACACTCCCCGGCCCCGCAAGTCGGGTGACTTAATTTAAGAGAGAGCGGCGATAGTACTACGAAGTGTTGTACTACGTTGGTGCTGGGCGATCCACGCAAGACCACGGAAGATCGGTTCATCCATGCATGTGACCGGACTCTAGCGAACACGCTGGATTGGCTATCGTCTACATATCGTGCTGGTTGTGTTGTACGGGGATGTAGTTACGGTGAGAAATCTAAAAGGTTTCTTGTCATCTCGCAAAATTAGGTGTCATGTGCTTGGTTCATCTGCGAGGTTAAACAGCGACAACTGAGTTGGGCTAGTCATTGGGGGCACATGCACGAAGACTACTCGGCTGCCATCTAGGTCAAGCCGGCTATGTTAATTAGGTCATCTATCGACGGACCCCTTTTCTACGAGTTTATCTTTAATTTGAGCTTTGATCCTCGTCTAGTTTGTCCGTCGGCATTCATGTTGTCTCCTTTGGGCAGTGAGGTTATGATTTCTTGTCATGTAGCATTTTTTCGTGTTATATGTTATAATCTGGTGCTTTAGATTGAAATGACGACAACTGCGCCTCCGGGGCACGTGCATGAAGACATAGTACAACACTTCTCTAGTACTATTGCAATGGAGAAGAGGGAGAGGCGAGACGGTGGTTTTGGAATGGAGATGATGGAGAGGAGAGGAGGTGGTTTTGCAATGGAGAAGAGGGAGAGGAGTGTGCGACAGTGATTTAGGATTGGACGAGAGGGCCGGCGCGCTGTCAGTGGATCAAAATCAAAATCAATTTACCCTTCAATTAAGAAAGCGACCCCACATTAACTAGTCTCCCTTTTATTCTAGGTCATAAATGACCATGATTTTCGCAAATAAAATATATGTTATACGTTGCAAAAATAATATAATTTGAAAGTACATTCAGGTACGAACCAAATGATACAATTTTTGATGACATGCATTCACATTTTGCTTGTCAAATACAGTACGTGGTCAAACTTTGACCCAAAATATGCAAAACAAAAAAATACTTCCAAGACCAGCGCCGCTCTTTCGCTCTTCTCCTCTTAAACCACCGCCACTCCTCTCCTGTTCCAATCTAAATCCAGCACCGCTCCTCTCCTCTTCCATTTCAAAACCTTCGCCCCTCCTCTCCTGTTCCAATCCAAACCAGCGTCGCTCCTCTCCTGTTCTAATCCAAAACCAGCGCTGCTCCTCTCCTCTTCCATTCGAAACCACCATCGGCGAGTGAAGGTGCTGTGGAGAAGTAGATCGATGTAGGAGTACAACTGATACATGGGGATCGCAGATGGCGACCCTGTGAAGCTAACTAGGATGTTGGAGATACAGTCTTGGTTTGACAACAAGGACCAACTAGCGGCGACGGCGACATCCATGGCCAAATATCTGCAATAGAGCGAAAAGGCGGTGATACTCCCGGAGGGAGTCGCGTGGGAGTACATAGAGCTGCTCCTTTGGGCCATGGAGCAAACAGATTCACCGAATCCGATCGTGAGGGAGCGGTGGTGGGAGTATTGATCCCAGATGGAGCATCCACCAGAGATTGAAGGATCGAGCATCTACAGGGTGCCGTTTGTGAGGGTGTCGTGTTAGAGCGAGCCGGTGGAGTCTTCGTCGACTGAACCCAACTGCAAGAGGAGAAAAGCAATTGGCCCGACGATGCTTCCCCGCCATCCTCTCCCTCGCCGTTCACATCGTCTCACGAGGCGGCTATCTGCCACCGAGGAATAGGAGGGGACTGCCCCCCCCCCAGCCCAATAGTCGGGCAGGTTGTGAATTGTCAGGAAGAGCTTAGGGTTGTCAGTATTTGGAGGTTGTGAATTGTGTTTTGTGTTGTGTATTTTGATATTACTTTCAGACATGAATGTCTTTTGAATTCCAGATTTGCAGTATTGAGCATATGAAGTATTTTATGAATTCTAGAGATCTATTTTAGCACTTAAAAAATGTAGTTTCATAGGAGTACAAAAGTGCAGACAATGTGATTCTCAGAGAAGAAACTGCAAGTTTCAGTTTCAGATAAGAAACTGCAAATTCAGTTTCAGATAAGAAACTGCAACTTTCAGAGGCAGAGCATTTATATTAACACGGGCTTTTCAAATAGGGTTAACATCATGTTGGAATTTTTATTCATGGTCAAAAATGGAACTACTAGCCAAATAACATCATGCTGATCAACATTCATGCATATCACATCTTCATATGATGCACAGTCAAAAAGATATGCTATTTTCAAAATGCCCACACAATGTTGAGTGTGCGAAACACAGAGAAAATGAGGGATGAAGTTTTGGCAAGTGTTGGACGTGGTGTGCGTAGATGACAATGGGGACCCACATGTCAATAAAGGCAGAAGCAAAAAATTTGGAGATATTTTCCCTGCACAGGTGGAATCGAACCCCGGCGGAACAGCTGTCGGGTAGTGTCACTTGGCCACTAGGCTAGTTCAGTAGTTTCGTTAATAATAAGACACTTCCTCGGGTGGTCGGATCCCCTCCAGCGCCTTTGTGCGCTTGCCGCGACACCGATGTCTGCCGTTGTGAACATGCTGAACAAATGAGAGGAATCTGTAGAGGACTGTACGTGGAGAGGCGGACAGTCGGGACCCACCAGGTCTATGGTCGTACGTAAGCAAGTGCCTCATCGGAAAAATACTTCCTCCTAATGCTATACTGACGTTGGGGCACACGGGTTTGTCAACATAGTTACATTTTTTTAGTTGCTTCAACGTAGTTGCTATAGGAGATAAATTCACAATGAAGCCGGGGAGCTGGCAGGTATCATTTATTATCACTGGGGCAGCAAGTATCAGCTGGGTTTTGGGCTGCCCCGTCTAGGCTTTATTTTTTAACATGCGCAGCCCACGACATTGCCGGTTTGTATTTTCTTGAGGTCCGTCATGTATCGACCGGCCTATGGACCTCCCATCCGAGGTTTTATTTTTCCTGAAACATCGGCAGCCCAATTTATGTTTTTTTTGAAGAAAATGCAGACGTATGTTCTATTTTTCTATATAAGAATAGGAACGCACGGTCCAACTTATGTTTCCCTTCTAACTATATTATATATATTTAAATTATTTTATATGTTATTATATATTATTTTTATTGTCATCATATATTTACAGATACTTACATATGTAAGAAAACAATATCCCACATCTTATTAACTTATAAAAATAATTTCTTAACAATAAAATCCTGGGTTTTTTTGGCACGAAAATCCTAGTGATTGTGTACAAAAGCTTGGTATGATTTAAGGATGAATGTAATAATAAATCACTTATTATTTAAATATATTTATAACAAAATGCTCAACCCCTGTTTATTTTTTGATAACATTGCTGGCCCAACCGAACATTATAATTAGAATCAGCCCAGCAAATGGCCTGTAATTTTTTAGGAAAAAAATAAATGGACCGCATGGACGCTACATTATTTGTTCACCCAGCCCAGCTAATGGACTGTAATTCAAAAAAAGATCAAATTGACTGTAAATTCTACCCCGCAAAAAAGACTATAAATTCTGAAAAAATGGGTTGAATGTGTGCCACATTTTTGGAGGCTGAAATGTGGGCCAATAGGTCGAAGCCAACGCAAGTCATTGTCAACTTAGTCAACAAATGATTCTGACATCGTTAGCCGTTGGATTTACATCCAACGACCGGCATCCATCTTCCATCTCTCATCTTCTTCCTTGGCGCGCCGGCCACCTCCGCCTCCTGCTGCTAGCAGCTCGCTTATGCGCTTCCTTGTGGCGCTTACTCCACCGTTGGCGAGGCCATCCCTCCACCCTCCACACCTCATGTTCTTCTACACCGAGCCGAACCACACGCACTGAACAGTTAACCCTTGTACACCTCTCCGTCTGCGACTCTACTCCCGTGTCCTCCCATCTCCGGCTCGTTGCTGTCCAGGGCCTCGCCGTCGTCCACCACCTTGGATGCGCTCGGTGTGGTGTGGTCAACGTGGTCAACGAACGACACCATCGAAAGTAGACTGTGCGTGGAGAGGCTGACAGCTGGGTCCACGACCGCATGCAAGGAAATGCCTCCTTATTACGCACAAAATAATGATTTCTCCACCTGACAGCTAGAATCCACCGGAAGGGCCTCTGTATTTCACGAAAAAACGTTCCCCCAGCTGACAGGTCGGACCCACCAGCTGCATCTTTGCATGCAAGGAAGTGCCTCCTTATTACACACAAAAAATGAATACCCCCTGCTAGCTGGGACCCACCATAGTGGGAGGCTGACTTGTGGGCCAACTAAGTTCACGGGGACAGAGGGCTTTTTCAACTTAGTCAATATGAACGATTCTAGCTCCAGTGACCATATGATGTCCATCCAACGGCCATAGTGCTTCTTCAACCTCTGGTCTTCTTGCTCTAGCCGCCCAAACCATCGTCGGTCGTGTCGCGTGCTCCTGCCTCCCGTGGCCGACTGTGATGTAGCGTAGGCCTCACCTCCCCCTACTACTCAAACCGCTAGCCAGGCCATCCCTCTACTCACCCACAACCCCTGTCATTGTGTGGCGATGGTAGCCTCACACCGCAGCCGAACCAGTGAACCCTCATACTCCTCTGCGCGTGGGCATCCACTGCCGCGTCTTCCTCAGCTCCGCGTCGTCCCCTTCCTAGGCCTCGCCGTCGTCCACCGCCCTATTGCTCTCGGTGCGGCGTGTTCAACATGGTCAAGGAACGACTTCCATTGGAAGAGTACTATACGTTGATAGGCTGACAGCTGGGTCCAGGGCAGCCGCAAGGAATTGGCTCCTTATTACGTGCAAAATAATTATTCCTCCACCTGACAGCACGGACCCACCGGACGGGCCACTGTATTTCGCAAAAAAAAGTTTCCCCCTGACTGTTGGGACCCACCAGCTACATCTTCGCACGCAAGGAAGTGCGTCCGCACAAAAAGAGGATTCGCCCCCTGACTGCTGGGACCTACCAGCTACATCTTGACACGCAACGAAGTGCCTAACAGTCGGGACCCACCTGGTCAAAGCATACATAGGATTGTCATTCTGGTCGCGAACGTGTATGTACATACTGGTCGATGTAGACGCACACGTGTCGTAGTAGAGGCACGCACGTAGCATGTACACGTGCGTACATCAGCCAGGGTGCAAGAAGGTAAATACGGCGACGTACATACATACTGGTGGGGTCTCGAACGCCTACTCACGCATACGTACAGGTAGGGCTCGTGTACATGGCTGGGTAGGAACAAAGAAACTGCATCGTCGTCGTGTTCATGGGGAGCCAACCGGCTGGGTCGGAACGGAATGCATTGTCGTGTTCATTGGGAGGGCTTGGACGGAACAGCCGATGGAAACGAGGCCTAGCGTATCGCGGAACAGAGGAAACGGCCTGTGTTCGACCGCCACGGCCAAGCGGGATCTGTTCATCGAGAGAAGTGCTGGCGCACCGCAAAAGCAGAGAAGCGGACTTGTTGGGCGTCCCCACGGTGAAAGCGGGTCTGTTGATCGGGAGGGGTGTGGCGTATCGCAAAACGGAGGAAACAGACTTGTATTGGAGCGCTATGGTCGAAATGGGGGTCCTGTTCATCGGGAGGGGTGTGGCGTACCGCAAAATGGGACTCCACAGGATACTGTTCATCTCCACCGTCGACCTCCTCCAGCCTCCACGGGCTACTGTTCATCCACTGTCGACCTCCTCCAACCTCCACCTGCGACTGTTCATCCACGGCCTCCTGTTCATCCAGCCCTCCACCGACTACTGTTCAACCAGCCCTCCACGGGGTCATCCTGTTCATCCAGCCCTCCACGGGGTCCTGTTCATCCAGCCCCAACCGGCTCGATCGATCGGGGTCCTGTTCATTCAGAGGCAACACCACGGGGTCATGTTCATCCACCCCCACCGGGAACTGCTCATGCAAACCCCCCCAGCAACGCTCACTGTTCATCCAGAGGCAGCATCGATCGGCTTCAGTTAGCAGTAGTAGCGAAGGAATCGCTCGATCGCACGGGTTCAGTAACACGTAGCCTGTAGTGCAATCGCTCGGGTTCAGCTAGAAAACGCCTCACTCGGGTTCAGTTACAGCCCAACGCCTTGCACCCACGCGCGTACGGTACGAGAGAAACGCGCATCGCTCGGCCCCCGACCACACACCGTAACCGGGAACTCCCCGAAATTTTCCTCGCCCTCACTTCTACCACGGTTTTTTCCGTCATGGACGGCCCAAAGAATGTCATGCAGCTACGTCTCCGGCCCACCCAGGATGAAAAGCCCATTTTCTGTCATGATTTTTTGTCATAGAAGTAGGAGCCCACCACATCTATGATGATACCGGGTTTTGTCACAATTATCTTCATAGAAGTGTCATAAGTATGACAGAAAAAAAATCGTTCGACCCAAAATGTCACGGATGTGTCTTTTTTTTGTAGTGTACCCCCGTGGAAAACAGTATTGCACGGCTTAAGACTTTTGTTAGTCAACCCCATGCAACCGAAAGTATCATAATAAAGGATATTACTGCTACCCCCATCCATGAGTACCTTAGTGAATTTGTATCCACCAACTTGAGGCACCACCACCAAAGCCAAGTGACCCGGATTATCGACCTGGGGAGGGTGATCCTCTCGACTCCACATAATAGGTTGCTCGGACCATCGCAAGTAATGGGGAACTGCCGGCTCAACAGCATTCGCAGCCCTTTTATGGAGCTTCTAGTCCCGCTTGCATAAACTTTTGGTGAAGACGTGATACTGCCCACTATTCAACTGCTTCGGATGACTTTGATATCTAGACTGTTGTTGCTACTGCTGACCCTTCTGACTGGATTTTTGATTGTAACCACCCTGATTACGTTGATGGCTTTGGTGACCCTAGAAACCAGAACTAGAGCCACCACCACCATAACCCGGGCCATGAGAATCGCCACTACCAGAACCTGAGCCATCGTCCGGCCAATGATTGTTCTGGAATAAATCAGAATTTTTGAACTCCCTCATAATTTGACAATCTTTCCAAAGGTGACTAGATGGCCTTTCCTTCGTGCCATGCTTTGGTCAGGGCTGAGTCAGCAACTGCTCAAGATTGAGGCCTGATCCACCTGTCCGAGGAGGTGGCTTCCCCTTACAATGCTGACCATTATTCTGTGTATTGGTATTGGCCACAAAGTCTGAATTACTATCATCCTTGCGCTTACCGTTGCCCCCCTGACTCGCCGGGTTATGCTGCTAACCCTTGGTGTTGCCACTCTTCTTTCCCTTTCCCGGCTTTTCATCATCAGACTCGGGGTCCTTGGTACTATCAGAGTCGGCATATTTAATTAGAGTCGCCATCAGCTCCCCCATATCATTGCAATGGCACTTGAGCCGTCCTAGCTTCTGTTTGAGAGGCAAAAAAAGGCAATTCTTCTTTAACATTAGGACAGCAGAGCCGACATTGATGTTATCGGATGAGTGCAGGATAGCCTTGACCCGGCGCACCCAATGGGTCACTGACTCGCCCTCTTCTTGGGTGCAAGCATCCAAATCCATAATCGACATGGGATGTTTGCGCGTATCTTTAAAGTTCTAGATAAACAGGGCTTTTAGCTCATCCCATGACCGGATGGAATTGGCAGGCAGCCCTTTTAACCAAGTACGGGTCGTCCCATCCAGCATCATGGTGAAGTATTGGGCCATGCAGCATCGCCGACCTCCAACAGTTCCATGGCCATCTCATAACTCTCAATCCACACCTCAACGGATAAGTCGGCTGTGTAGTTACGCACCTTACGAGGTCCTTTGAAATCCTTGGGCAGACGCTCATTACGCAGACCCGGCAGTAAACATGGTATACCCGTGGTTCTAGAGGTCACACCTGCCTCCACCGAAGCCGTCGGATAAACCGAAAGATGTTGATGAGCCGCCTGCTCAGCTTCTCGACGTGCCCTGTCCTAATGGACCAAACCATGAGCACCATCACGCGCCGGGTCATGCCCACGTGGCTAGTTACGGTGCTGGTCATTGCTTGAAATGGCCGGTGGGTCCATGTGTGTACTATAACTCCGGCTTGGGCGAGGGGTCGAATGAATCCTCTCTCGACTGTAAGAATATGCCTCCTGCTGTAATAATGTTGTTTGAAGAAGCTCTCTAGCCCTCAGTATTTCAACCACCGCTGGAGAATCGCCTTCAACTGGAAGAGCTTCCAATCGTGTCACCGCAGCGATCATATTATCCAAAGGGTTGGAAAAGTGACCCGATGGTGTCGGCACATATTGGGCGGTGTATTATTCAGACGAGGTGGCTGCGTCGTGCGCAGTTGAGCCGGTGCTCCAGCCCCAGGCGCTTCAACCCGGTTTATCTTTGGTTGTTTACTGGTCCCCACTCCAGGCGTGCAAAAGAGGTTCCTTGCCTCGTAAACCGGCGGCAAACGACTTCGGTGCCATCTTCTCATGATTTTGTTTGAAGCATTCTGATCCAACGAGAGCTGGAAGGAACTAACCTGAATTCGTTGTGCCTGAGCATCCAAAACAGCTCCCTCTGTCGTCATCCTAGCGTCCTCTGTCGCTAGGTCTTCCTTGGCTTGCGCTACCTCGCCACACAGTTTTGCAATTTCCACGTTATGCTAAACTTGGTTCGCCGGGTTAACCTCCGCTGTTAACAAGGCTGTCAGTTTATCCAAACAAATCGGTCAAAACACGCGGCAAGGCGCGACAGGCCTCTGCCCGGCTACCATCATTGTCGTGACCGGAGACCATTGCTGCCGCAGTCGAAGAATTCTGCGCGGGCAGTGTACCGGCCATGAAGATTGCAACCCTATTCGGCGGCTCATAGGGGTACGGAATACTGTCGCCATCGGAACAGCCGCCAAGCCCGTCGTCTTACAGTTGGTATAATGAAGTAGTCTCGCCCGTGGACGACTCACCGTCAGAATAGATGGATGTCTCACCGCCATACATGTATCCTTCATCAAATTTCGCCCTGTGAATGAATCCCACGAAGGCACGTTTCATGGCGGGCTAAGCTCAGGTGGGTCGTGCACGCTGAGCCGTCTCAATGATGTCGGTGCAGATGTCCGGCTCAGGACCCAGCTCGCTGATCTTGCCGATGAAGACGTGAATTCTGCCGAAGGGGACCCGGTACCCGTACTCAATTGAGCCAGCCTCGGGGCCCCAGCCTGCATCGTCGATGTAGAGCTTGCCGCGATGACTCTTGTTCATCCGGCCCACAACGTATCCCTTGATCCCTTCGAAGCTGCCCTTTAAGAACTCGAAACTACCATGCGCTGGCCCCACAGTGGGCGCCACCTGTTGTGGAATTGTCACGGCAGATGTCCTAGTGTGAGGACTTAGTCGTAGAGACATCGCAACTAGGTTAGCTTAAAGGGATTAAACGGGACAAAGGACATAGGAGTTTATACTGGTTCGGCCCCTTGCGGTGAAGGTAAAGGCCTAATCCAGTTTGAGGTGGTATTGCTTATGTCTCGATTACCAGGGAGCGAATACGCTTGACCTAGCTTTCGATCTCTTGTTTCTTGCCCTGAACCGCCACCGGGTCATCCCTTTATATACACAGGTTGACGTCCAGCGGCTCATGGAGTACCGGTCGGCTCATAGACAACGTGTCCGGCTTGGTGACGAAATATACTTGCCTTACAATATAAGTCATACACATATGGCAGGTTACCCCTATGGGCCATAAGTCACCCTTGGGCCTTGGGCCCTTGCTTCATGGACCGCCATCTTCAACATCCTCATGGTCTTCGTATTGATGAACCGCCATATGTATAGCCCTGCCCCTCCTGGGCTGGTCATACCTAATATGCATATCCCCAACACCATCCCTAAGGAATGTTGCTAATTGTGGTGCGTATCAATGATCCAAGTTATCTCCTTATCATCTTGGTGGAAGAAGTTTTTCATCTCTTTGGTGTTCTCAATCAAATTAATTGATTCCGTTAGTGGCTGGTTTTCACCTCAAATGTTGGGACGTTTTCCATTAAGCCCACAACAAGCGTGTTCTTTTCGTTGTTGATTTTCCAACAACTCCATTCAACCCTTCTTCGTAAGGATGTTCTCAAATTCATTTCTAGTAGAAGATGTTGTTCTTCTTCGATCTTTTCACTCCATTATTCCTTCCAGAGGCAGTGTGTTGTGGATTCCATCAAGTATCATCCAATCTTCTCAATTTCATGTTAATCCCTTCCATTGTCAGTCGGAGTGATGTCCGAATTATTTCATTCTTATTCCCATTCTATCTTGTTTTAACCGGGGTGGTTCAGTGTCTACCTTGTCATTCTTGTTATATTCCTTGTTCCTCTTGTCCAAACGAATGTTTGTAGTCTCATTCATCTCTGTTGTGTTCATTCTTTCAAGTTGTTCAACCTCTCAAGGTTCTTTGGTTTCACTCGTTTGTCGAAGAAGCAACTTTGTTTTACCTCTTCCTTTTCCGCTTCTCTTCGGTGAAATCCCTAGGATCTCGGGTCGAGATCCTCTGTTAGTGTGGGAGAGTTGTGACGCCCCGAGACTGACGCTCCAGAAGACTTCCAGCTATTCCGAGTTTCGCGTGTGTTTTATTTTTGTTTGTTGCATTCCATCATCGCACCATCTGCATTGCATCTGCATGTTTTCATAAAACCCATAGCCATTCGTAGTTGCTGCTTCTCTCTTGTCTCTGTTGATGTTTTGTCAGGCCCCTTTCTCTTTGTCGACCTCTCTCAGACACCCTCGTGAGCGCGTCCGAAACTTCCCCGAACCCAAACCGGGTTGTCGCTACCGATGGGTCCGGATTATCTCCAAACAACCCCTAAGTATCTTCGGTTTCTTATTTGGACTTACCAAGCCTACTTTATCTCGACCGTCTAATTTTGTTCGGATGATCCAAAGTCCTCGCTTTCCCTATATATATATAGTCCACCCCTAGTCTATTTTGGACAACCCTAAAAATTCACCCCCTTGTCCCATCCCTCCCCGCCGCCCACTCACCATCTACATCGGGATCTTGCCCGATCCAATCATACCAGCAGCCGCCACCCTCCACAAGGCGCCCATCTCGCATAGGAGAGGAGCTCCTCCATCCGACCCCGGCCTCGAGCTTGACCTCGTCGCCCGATGACCGGCGCTGCTGTCGGCGGACCCAGCCACCTGGACCGCGCCCTGTCTTCCCCATCGACAACCTCGACCATGACCAGGCCAGGCCTCACCTTCTCTCTCCTTCTCCCTTTCGTTCTTTCCCTTTTGCTCTCTATCCCTTCTCACACAACTCTTTGAGCTCTCTCCCTCTCTCTCTCTCTATTCGTATAGGAGACCATCGTGGTCGTACTTTGTCCTCGTCGCCGCCCTTCGGATCCGCGCCGGATCAGCCTCCTCCGCGACCTCCCCTTCTTGCCGGAAGCCCTCGCGCCCGCTCCTCCCGTCTGCCCGAGGGCCGCCGCCTCGCGACCCCGCATCCCTCGCTGCCGGCCTTTGCTTCCCCTGCTTCGAGCAGTGGCTCGGGATCGAGCGTAGCCGGTGTGTCCGCCTCGTTGGCCAGCCCGCGCATGGACCCGCCTACCATACCGCCCCTCGTCGGAACTACGCCAAACTGCCATCTCCTGCTTCGCTGTTAAGTCCCCGTATCGTCGTCCAGGACCCCATCGACCGACACCCCCCCCCGGCACGTCGTCTCCTGCATCGCCAGGGTCCTGCTGTTGTTTCTGTTCTTCAAAAACGGGAATGAGATCCTCTGACTTAGATCGATCTACTGCCGAGGGAAGTAGTACGCGTTGCGCCGTCCGTTGGCGATCTGACAATTCGTGTGAGGTGCGCTCATTCCTTCTCTCTCGTTCACAGCTGCGATATCCTTCTCGCTTAGAAATAATGGCCCATGCGGCCCAGTCTGACTCTAGCGAGGGAAGCCAGGGAAAAAGGCGCGAGATGCCACAAAAAAAGGGCGCCAGCAGCAGCCAGGAGTACAAAATGGTGCCAAAGTTAATCGAAAGGTGATCCGGCGGCCGGTTGGGACTGCTGCTCTGCTCGTCTTGTCAATCTCAGTAAGTCCCCTTTCTCTGAAATCTAACACATGAATGAAACTCTGAAATTGATTGAACTTTCACCATCAGATTACTATAGAAATTGATCAAATTTCCCTTTTTCTAATTGATCGGAAGAAGCAACCTACAAGTTGATTGGAAGGAGTTCCACGATGCCCAACGGGAACGGCTGCTCTCCTAGTCAATTTTAGTAAGTCTCCATAGTCCTTTCTCTGACATCTAACACGTGAAAAAACACTGACTTTCACCATCAGATTACTTCAAATATCCCTGTTCTAATGGAAGAAGCAACCTCTTGAACTGTGATCTGGCCTCCCTTTTCTGATGGAAGAAGCGGCCTGCTGAGCTCTAATTAGACATCCCTTTTTTTGATGGCAGAAGCAACTGAGATGGAAGAAGAGGCTAATACAGTGCGGCATGATTCTAATTCCAATAAGTAATTTTTCCTATCCAGATTGTCACTACTCTTTGCTTATTCTCTTATAGAAAACTTTTTCCAGTACTATTAGCCCCAACATTTTGTATGCACTTCCACAAGTCTAATGTTCATGTTGCTTTTACATTACAGAGTTGTATTGCCTAGTTTGGTACCTCATGGCATGGAATTCAGAGATTCAAATGAGGCTTGGTCATTTTGGCTTACCTACAGTGGACAAAAAGGATTTGAGGTCAGAAAAAGGTACACAAACAAAAGGCCAATAGATGGCAAGGTCACATCATGTAGATTTGTTTGCGCAAATGAGGGTCATCGAACACAAGACAAAAGGGATTATTTAACAAAATGCCCTCGAGCTGAAACTAGAACCGATTGTCAAGTCTAGATGAATCTTAAAATGGATCGAAAGAAGGAAAATTTGAAAGTGTCTGAGTTGGTTTTGGAACACAATCACACACTACACCTGCCAGAAACCTTACACCTAATGGTATCACAAAGGAAAATTTCAGAGTTGCAAGCATTTGAAATTGAAACGGTGGATGATGCAGGAATTGGGCCAAAAGCTGCACATGAATTGGCTAGTCGCCAAGTTGGTGGATCACTCAATCTTAGTTATACCCTCCGTGATCACAAGAACTACTTGCGTACCAAGCGCCAACGAGAAATGGCATATGGTCAAGCAGGTAGCATGCTTAAATATTTTCAAGACAAAATTGTTGAAAACCCGTCATTCCAATATGCATTGCAAATGGATTGTGAAGAACAAATAGCAAACATATTTTGGGCTGATGCAATGATGATCATGGACTATGCACATTTTGGTGATGTTGTCAGTTTTGCCACTACTTTTGGAACAAATAAGGAGAGCAGACCCTTTGGTGTGTTTGTTGGTTTCAACCATTTTAGAGAAATTGTAGTTTTTGGTGCTGCTCTCATGTATGATGAAACATTTGCATCCTTCAAGTGGTTGTTTCAGGCCTTTCTAATATCTCATAAAGGAAAGGGACCTAACACATTCTATACCGATCAAGATGATGCAATGGGAAAGGCAGTTGGGGAAGTATTTACAGAAGCATGGCATGGATTATGCACCTTTCACATTATGCAAACTGCTGTCAAACATCTATGTGAAGAGAAGGATGAAGAGCTGAATGAACAGAAGAAAAAAGAGAAGAAGAAAGGGATGAAGAAAGAGAACAATGAAGAGAAGAATGAAGAAGAGGAGGAAGACACAAGTATTCTATCTGATTTAAGCGCGTGCATGTTTGAGTATGAAGACATTGCAGAATTTGAACAGAAGTTTGACCTCACGAGGAAAAAGGTGAGTAAGCAAACCTGGTTGGATAGTATATATAAGTTAAAAGAAAAATGGGCTGAATGTTATATGAAGGACATCTTTACATTAGGAATGAGAAGTACACAATTGAGTGAGAGTTTGAACAATGACTTGAAAATCCATTTCAAATCTGATTTTGATATCATCCGGTTCTTTAAGCATTTTGAAAGGGTTGTGCAAGGGAAAAGGAATAATGAACTGAATTCAGAATTTGAATCAAGGAAAATTTTGCTTAAATTATTTATGAAGAGACCACCACCTATATTGGTGCAAGCTAGCAAGTTGTATACACCATGTATATTTGAAGCTTTTCAAGGCGAATATGAAATATCCTTATCAGCTTGTACCGAAGCATTGGATAGTTGTAATGAATATCTTGTTGGACATTTTACCTATGAGGAGGAGTATAAAGTTATCGGCAATCCTTTGAAGCAAACAGTTGAGTGCAACTGCCGGCAGTTTGATAGAATTGGGATATTATGTGGCCATGCCCTGAAAATTCTTGATTTGATGAATATCAAGTCACTACCGGCACATTATGTGTTAAAGCGATGGTCACGAGAAGCACGGAGCGGAACTGTACAAGACAACATGGGAAGAAATATAATCGCAAATCCAAATATGGATGCCATTCTTGGCTACCGATATATGTCCCTCAAATTTCAAATTTGGGCACATCGAGCGGCCAACTTTCAAGAATGCATAGTGTTAGTAGATAGCACACTTGACATCCTTGGTAAGCAGATTGAAGAAAAAATTAGTGCATGTACAAGCACATCTGGGTACCCATGTACTATTGCCGCAAATGCTAGCCCACCAAATGACTTGTTGGCTAATGCACGCCTAAAGAAAAAGGATATCGAAACAAAAAGTGCTACACGAAAAAGAAAATGGCTTGAGATGAAGCACAAGGCTAGGAAAAAGAGAGAAAACAAAACTACATCACAGTTCAAGGAAGAGGTATGTTTCTAAATAACTATTGTCTTTTCAATGTTAATATTCAGCACATTAATTCTCATAACCCTCAAATTTTCTTTCATTAGAAGAAACAAGAGGTTGGACAAGTTGCAGATGTTATAGTTTACAAGGACAATATGAAGGAGTCTCAAGATTACAAGGACAATCTTAGCTTTACTCAACTTTTGATGGTAATCTTGCCCATATAGTTAGTCTAGAAATTTACTAGATGGCACTTATTCTTATAAATACTTACTTATTTAATTCAATTTCTAGGGACCAATTACAAATGATCTATTTACTGGGTCATGGTGAAGTGCTACTGTTTTTGGGCAACCATGTGCTCTTTACTTGAATGAGAGCACAAACAAGCATGGTTTTGTGAAATTTGGCCATTCAGTTCAGTTTAGGTTCTAGTTGATCAATCAGTTTTTTCATGCATTTCAGAGATATACTCCCTGGGTTGGCATCTATTTTGTTCAATGCAACTGCAATTTCTGTATGCATGCTCATTTACATTCAGCAGCCAAAGCAGGCATTATGACTTGCAAATCATTTTATTCTTGAAAGGACATGCTCACAAATTGTCAATAGCAGGTGCTATTCTCTTTAATTAACAACACCTATTATATGCTTTCAAATTGACAACCTTATATCACAACAGTTCAATTCAGTGCATTTCTATCAGTTCTGTCTGATTTTGCACACACACTCTATTTACTGGAACAATTCTTCAACCAAAACAAACATTCAAGAAAGCAGGAACATTTTCCATACAAATCTGTTCAACTCTGCACATGTACAAGTACCACTCAAGTCAGACCAATTCTGCAAATGTAGAAGTACAAACTAGAACAGTAATTCAATCATAACATTCATTCAAAATGCTGTTGTAGCTTCTCTCTTTTTACTTTGAAAACATTCGTACATCAAGACTCTGAAAACATTCATTCAAGCAGCAGAGCAGATGGCCAGCAGAAGCCTTGACGAGGCTAGCTTCATGGCCTCGGCAGCTCGGCGGCGTCTACGGCGCCGGCTCCGCAGCTTCACGGCCTCAATAGCTCCGACGCATCGCGCCCTGGAGGAGGCAGCTGCTGGCTCCATTGCCTCCACTGCTAGGCGCCCTGACACCTGGACGAAGCGGCAGCTGTCTGCCGCCTCCACGGCTAGGCGGCGTCCTGTCCTCCCAAAGCTGCTCCTCCCCACCGGCGAACCCTAAGGCGAGGCGAGAGTTCCTTTTTTTAACGAGATGAGATCTCAGGCGATGAATCGATGCGTGTCGTCCTGTTGGGCCGGATGGGCTGCTTGTGTTCGTGTGGACACGAATGAAAGCGAAGGAAAGAGCACACCTCACACGAGTCGTCAGATCGCCAATGGACGGCGCAATGCGTACTACTTCCCTCGGCAGTTGATCGATCTAAGTCAGAGGATCTCGTTCCCAGAAACGAGAGCAACAGCGGCTCGCTCAGCCCGAGCGTTGACCGCGCCTCCAGTAGCCACCAAGGCCCAGCACCAAGCCAGCCCAGCCACGCCTCCCACCGACCTGGCCCATGGCCCATGGTGAGAAATCCCCCCATCGCTCATGTTCTGTTTTGGCCCAGTGCATGGATTTGGCCCGATGCGTGTTTTTTCCCTTTGTAGCGATTTAGCATTATCCAGGGTTTACAATTTTGCAGAAAACCCCTTGCATTTCATGCATATAATAACTCCAGAACCATGCATCATATGTAATTTATATATGTAAAATGCTTAGAATTTTGTTTAGTTCAATAATTTGCAACTTTCAACCCTGTTTAAAATGGTTAAACTTGTTGTTTGATTTAATTTGTATAAATAACATGCTAAAATGAATTTTTTCGTAACTAAATAACCATGCATCGGTTTTAAATAAACTTTATATGTAGGGTAGAAAAATGCATAGATTAACATGGCAAACTTGGTTTTCCAGTTTAACAACAATAAAATTATGTAATAAGCAGAACAGTACCCTATCCAAAATATGCACATGGGGATTTTCCGGATTTGTTGTTTGTTGTTTCCGGCCTCATTTAAACTTGCCTAGATAGTTAGTTTACTCATGCTTCACCTCTTGCCATGTTTAGCATGTAATCTTATTGAGTACATAAACGGGAGCGAACTAAATAATTGAATGTGGTGTTTCGTCAATATGCAACCCGTTGCATATGGAGCTCCACTTAAAGTGTAGTATTGTTTGTTGCACTTTGCCATGCCATGCATATTTAAACCAGACATGCAGCATACTTGTTTGTGCATCATGCCTTGTTTATGCTTGTCATTTACCATGTTGTTTGCTTCTTTCCGGTGTTGCTTCTTAGTTCCGATAACATTGCCATTGTGAGGATCCGTTCGACTACGTTGGTTCATCTACTTCATGGACTCGATCTTCTTCCTAGCGGGATTTCAGGCAAGACAACCATTACTCTGGATCTCACTACTATCATTGCTATGCTAGTTGTCTCGATGCTATCGCTATATCACGCTACCTACCACTTATTTATCTAGCCTCCCAATTGCCATGAAACAGACTCTAACCTTTTTCACCATCCCAGCAAACCGTTGTTTGGCTATGTTACTGTTTTGCTCAGCCCCTCTTATAGCGTTGCTAGTTGCAGGTGTAGTTGCAGGTTGTTCCATGTCGGGACATGGATGTCTTGGAATATCACAATATCTTTTATCTAATTAATGCATCTATATACTTGGTAAAGGGTGGAAGGCTCGGCCTTATGCCTGGTGTTTTGTTCCACTCTAGCCGCCCTAGTTTTTCGTCATACCTCTGTTATGTTCCTTGATTTTGCGTCTTTAACATGATGAGGGTTTATGGGCCCTCTTGACATTTCGCAATGAATAAAACTCTTCCAGCAAGGCCCAACATTGGTTTTATCGTTTGCCTAATAAAAACTAAAACTTGCATAGGGGATTTTCTCCGGACCCCTTGGATTCTTAATCAACCCCCCTCCCCCATGGGCTAGTGCTCCTCCGAGTGTTGGTCCAAACTGGGCGATGTCTGGTGCCCCCTGGGCAACCAGGGTCTCAGCCAACCCGACGTCTAGCCCATCCGGTGTGCCCTTAGAACGAGATACGTGCGGCTCCTATCGGGATTTGTCGGCACATCGGGCGGTCTTGCTGGTTTTGTTTTACCATTGTCGAAATGTCTTGTGCACCGGGATCTCGAGTCTGATTGGATGTCCCGTGATGGAGGATTGTCTCCGCAGATCGTGAGCTTGTAATGGGCTAAGTTAGGACACCCCTGCAGGGTTTAAACTTTCGAGAGTCGTGCCCACAGTTATGTGGCAGATGGGAGTTTTTAATATTCGGTTGTAGAAGACTTGACACCAATTTCGAATTAAAATACACCAACCGCGTGTGTAACCATGATATCTCTTTTCGAGTGAGTTCGAGAAGAGAACACGGTGGGGTTATGTTTGAACGTAAGTAGTTCAGGATCACTTCTTGATC
>JAHHZJ010002444.1:0-40037 GCA_021437245.1 Aegilops speltoides
GTGAGTGCCTCGGTCGAGACAGATCAAGTGCGTGTGAAGGAGAATGAGTAAGTGTGCAAAAAGAGTATGTGTGTGAAGAGAAAGTGACAACAAGCGATAAATTAGAGAGAGTGTGTTTTTCGTTTCTTATGCGAACATATCACGCATGCATCTCCGAGATGGAAGCGAGGCGAGGAGATACGAAGATAGCTAGTGTGTGATTGTTTGCAGCGGAGAGAGACACCTTTGTAGCACATGTCCAATAGAGGTCGGCCAACAAGGAAAAAAAGGTCGAGAGGGACACATGGATGGCATGGGCGCATGGGGAGGGAGAGAGGGTGTGTTTGTGATAGAGATCCCTCGAGATCGTGAGGGACTATATGGGTGGGAGATCGAGGGTGTCGTCTTGCGATAGAAAGATGCCAGAGAGAAATCGAGATAGACCATGCACATGTTTGTGATGGAGACTAAGATTAGCTAGTCATATACATATAGGGGGGACTGCGTGTGCCTACAATTGAGTGAGAGACCATCATACTTGGCTAGCTGGGCATGAGATTGTGTGTGTGTGTGTGTGTGTGCGTGTGAGATGGAGAGAGAACGATGGAGAGAGATAGAGTTTTGGATGGGCCTATCAAGTGCGAGTGAGATATGCATGTGTATGTGTGACCAGTGGATGGAGAGTTTGAGAGAGGGGGAAGAGCTCCGGGGCGACATAGTGGTGCGTGAGAGAGATTCACGGGCAAAGAGCCAAGGAATTTGTGTGCGTCGATGAGTGCACCCAAGATATCTAGCTTGGACTAGCTAGAGTATCATACATAGTGTCTTGAGAGAGACCTATAGATGGTGTATATATGAATGCGAACTAGAAAGACCCCCCACACACACGAGAGAGAGAGAGAGAGAGAGAGAGAGAGGAGAATTAGGGAGGTGTTTCGAAACACCATCTCCTCACTTGAAATAGCTCGCACCCACTACTTCAAAACACGCTCTCCTGCTTGAATTAGCTCGCGCCCACTATAGTTCAAAACATGCCCTCCTCGCATAGAAATCGCTCCGCCCACTATTTGGGGAGAAGCAAAGTTACTCTACTATCCCGACCCTCGGTTACCTGAGACCCAAGCCGAGAAGCCTATAGGCAAGGGTGGAACTATAACTCCCCTCACATTTCAGACAAATCGTCCTTAAGACATGGTTCCCTCCTCCCAATTCCCCCCCCCCGCCCACCCCATTCATACCTCGTGGGCATCAAATCACCTTCTCCCAGGAGCTCCCTTCTCGAGCCCATGAAACCTCAGTCCACCTCCATGGCCCCCCCACGCACCAATTTCACGGCCGCCCTCCTCCCTAATGAGGGAGGCAGCTGTCCAATTGCCGTCGTGCAGGGCCGTGTGCCTCTTACTCCCGTCTTCTTTGGTGCTGCCTCGGCGGCGACGCGTGAACCGTGCAGAGCCGATTCACCCCGCCGTTATTCACGGCGGGGCGGCTCAACTCCGGATCCGTCGAGTCTGGCGCTGCTTCCACGTGGCCGTCGGCCCGTGGCAACATCGCTCTTTCCCTGCTTGATGCATGCCACAGCAACGCCTTGGCCTCACCGACTTCGGCGGTGGACCTGCCTACTTCACCATGCCGCCGGATAGGTCGCACCCTCATCTCAAATCACTTTATTTAGGCGTCGGTTATGAATTTTTATTACGGGCCAATCGATTCCCAATGGAAGCAGCACCCTCGGCGGCGGAGCTCCTAGGCTGCCGGTTGGCTGGTGTCTAACGTAAGGGTGTGGGGCGCAAGTTACGCCGCAGGCGGCGCTTAGATGGCTATCTTTTAGAGTTGTATGGGTTGAAGAATCTGCCGATGCGGATCTGGATGACATGAGGAGTCTTTGTGGATTGGCGAGGCGGCGCAACCCGCAGCGGTCTTGATGGCGAGGCGGGGGTTTTGGCGGGAGCCACGGGGGCGGAGGCGGAGCTGCTCTGCCGTTGTTGGCTGGCTCTTGAGGAAGATTCGAGCAGTGTCGGCCGGGAGGCACAAGGCGGCCATCAAGCCATCCGGCGTAGATCAGACGATACCAAAATAAAATAAAATCGTGTGACCCCAATTTAGTCTTGATCAGCAGACGTGTGACCACTCTCGTACCTTCTTTGTTGATCTCTTAGTGTATTTCTTGGATCAAAGAGATATGTCGTTCTTAACATTATCGTTATCTGCATCTTGAGACACACCGTCTTCCGACTCACGCAGCTGCTCCAACAAGGAAGCATACACGGAAAGGGCTACGATCCCCACTCAGCAGTTCCTGCATCGAATCGCGTGCCCGACATGGACAGCCACAACAAGCTGCGGGGCCATCGACAAGTCGGCACATGATGCTCACTCCTATGGATGGCAGCGGATAGGTTGTACCCTCATCTTACTTGTGTGCAACATTTATGGCTTTGTTATTCATCTAAGCATGGAAAATAGATCATCACATTTCCTTTGTATATTCATCTTGATCTCTTACGGGTCTTGTTAGGAGTTCACGTTGTTCCATAGTTCAGCTAAGATACTTGTTCTTTAGGTAACGTTGTTCCATAGTTATCATCCATCAGCCAATGCTATCCACAGGCTGGTGATTATAGTATTATACCACTTCTAGTATTACCTATGTTGTTCTTTAATACTTTTGTGTGCCATCTAGTTAATCTAAGTACAAGCGATACATATACGTAGCTTTCATCATGTTCTCCCTTTAGTTTATGAGACACATTTGCTGCTAGTTAACCCAGATCCTACTATTTATGTAGTCTCCTACAGGCACTCATTTACATAAATCTAACTACTAGTTGTCTTCCATGCATATAGGATATAATTGCACACTGATATATCCACAAGAACCTCACGGAGCAATGTAAAGGCCAATAAACTTGATGTCAATGATACCCAATATGATGGAACATGTAAAGCGGTTCTTGAAGACTTGCGAAAGATGATGAATCCTCTTCACCCCACAAGGTCCTTGCTCTAACTTGGCTTGTGATATGGGTACAACATGCATATAATGTCACAGGTGTATCTACTCTATTGCAATGCCATGTGCTTAGCATCTGATCATGCATGTAAATATGTCATGCCTTCCTGTTTTTGATTACCTATTCCATTCATGATAACATGTTTTCAAATTCAAATCTTGTCATTCTAATGCCATCTGCTTAATTTGGACATCATGCTTCGAATATCTTATGCATTGTTATTCATCGGTATGTACTTCATCATACGCCATACCATGTTTTTTACATTGAAGTGTTGTTCTAGTGCTCTGTTGCAATGCCATCTTATTTTCCCAATCATACGTGTATGTTGCCTTAGTTATTTCATGCGTATTCGCTAGCATATAGTTTTACATTCAACTAGTTTTTTGTTGTGTTGTCTGTCGTATCCTAGCTCTTACACCATACTCCCTCCGTCCGGATTACATGTTGCGAAATGGATAAAAAGGATGTATCTAGAACTGAAATATGCCTAGACCCATCCATTTTTTCGGATGGAGGAATACATGTCAATATGTCATGCCTTTCTATTCTTGATACCTATTCCATCTCTCTGTTGTGCATGTTTTATAATTAAAGCACCATTCTTCTATACAAGGCATGCAAGGGAAAGGCGACTATGTTAGAATCGAAGGGTTACAAACAAGGCCTTTGCAAAAGATCCAAGCCGAGGAGATAATAAACCAACTCCAATTTTATAGATTCTGCTCGGTAGCGGAGAAACCCAACTCCTCACGATAATAAGCGATTCGGTGGCCAAAGAACTAGTCGCTCGATCCGGCAAAAATATGTCAACTCAATTCTAAGAAGCGTGTGCGTATCCTTGCATCATGAAATTTTATAGCATCTTGATCATATTTTCTACATGTTTCTTACCCATCTCTCTTTTAGAAAATAAGCAATAGATAGAAGAATTTACGCAATGGTATCGTTTATGAGGAAAGATTCTTGCGAGAATTCTCTGTGCTCCAATGTAGATGTAAGTACTGTTGTATATCACTATATTTTTACATCAGCATGTATTTTGTTAATCGGCGTGAATCCAACCTTTATCGATCTAAATTTAGTTGTAGCAAAATGTATGATTAAAGGCCACAATGTTGATTTTGTAAGGAAAACTGCCTAGTAGTTTTGCATCTGAGCTGCATGAGTGTACTATCTCATATCGGTGGGTTTGAATACTTTGGTTACGCAATGGGTTTTCGGTGTTTTTTCTTGTGTTGTCTGTCGTATCCTAGCTCTTACATCATACTCCCTCCGTCCGGATTAAATGTCGTAGAAATGGATAAAGCTGGATGTATCTAGAACTGAAATCGCCTAGACCCGTCCATTTATTTCGGATGGAGGAATACATGTCAATATGTCATGCCTTTCTATTCTTGATACCTATTCCATCTCTGTTGTAGCATGTTTTATAAGCTGAATCACCATTCTTCTATATAAGGCATGCAAGGGAAAACGGCTATGTTAGAATCGAAGGGTTACAAACCAGGTCTTTGCAAAAGATCCAAACGCGAGGAGATAATAAACCAACTCCATTTTTCATAGAATCTTGCTCGGCCGAGAGAAACCCAACTCCCATTGATAATAAGCGATTCTAGTGGCCAAAGAACTAGTCGCTCGATCCAACAAAAGAATGTCAACTCCATTCTAAGAAGCGTGTGCGTATCCTCGCATCATGAAATTTTATAGCATTACGATCATATTTTCTACATGTTTCTTACCCATCTCTCTTTTAGAAAATAAGGTTAAGCGATAGAAGACTTCCTCCATTGGGATCGTATTAGGAAAATATCTTCAGAATTCTCGTGCTCCAATGCTGATGTAAGTACATTGTATATCACTATATTTTTACATCAACATGTATTTTGTTAATCGGCGTGAATCTAACCTTTATCGATCTAAAATTAGTTGTAGCAAAATGTTAAAGGCGCCAATGTTGATTTTTGTAAGGAAAACTGCTGGTAGTTTTGCATCTTGAGCTGCATGAATGTACTATCTCATATCACGCACATTCTTGAATTGTAGTGCTTCTCTGGTTGCCCATTCATTCATTGAGTCAATGTTGCTTTTGTACTACCTTACCTGGCTGATGATAGTTGTGCCATATTGTGTTAATTTGGTGTAGGCTACTTGCCCAAACGTTCGTTGTGTCAATGTTGCTTTCCTATTATCGACTTGGCCAATGATAGCAATGCTAGTGTGTTAATTTTGTGCGAGCTCTTTGAAGATAAGAAGACAAACTCTAAAACAGCAAAAGCAACCCCATTGTTTCTTTCCGATAAATCTAGGCCAGGTAATATGGCAATAACTCATGATTAATCTGTTTGGTTCCGTCCTAATTTATGTTATGATGCGTTGGTGAGACACTCTCCACTATCAATAATACAAGCTGCCAAAATCGCCATCTGAATCATTAGGTATCCTCTGTCTCGAATCTGTGGAATAAATGTATGTTTGTGAACCAATTAATGGCTGAAGCAATGATGGAAATGGTGGATGAATCGGAGGTGCGAGTCGTGCGACACAACAAGCGATCAATGTTTTGAGATAGTGTAGTAAAGCATAAAGAACTTGCCCACATGCTTATAGGCGTCATCATGTCTTTGAGGTTGCAGATTGTGGCGTTGTAGATGGTTAGGTTACGCTCATTTATTTGCCTTGGCATCAATCTTTGATTGCCGGTGGATGTAATTTCTGTAATATATCTTGGATGTGCAATGTTATTCCTGTATGCCGTACCTTTGCATGATCGGTTTTGGTCACATGCATAATTGCTCGTCGTAATGGGCTCAAATTATCTAATTTGGCCTAAAGACATGTATGAACTTTAGTGGGCCCATTAAGTTAATGGGCGTTACTAAACGAAAGTTAATGGTCGGCCCTCTTACCTCCGAATTCGTTAACATGCCGACATCGAAGCGGGCGACAGGTGGCCCAGTTTATTTCACGGGCGTTAACGAGGCCATTACTAAGTTTGGGCTACATATGGCCCAACTATCTTTGTAGCCTTTAGCGGGCGAAAGAGGCAATGAACTTATCTTGGACCATGAAGACCATGGGCGCTAAGAGCCGAAAGTCGGTCGTATTGTAAATGGCCAACTATGTTGTGGGCCTTTAGCGAGGCGAAGAAAGCCGGGCTGGTATTGGACCATGAAGGGCATGGGCCATTAAAAGGCCAAAACTAAGGTCCGACTACAAATGGCCCAACTCATTTATGGTCCATTAACGGGCGAAAAGGCACACAGGCGAGAATTGGCCCAACACTTAAATGGGTCGCTAAAGGCCAAAACTCAGGTCCGACTACAAATGGCCCAAGCTGATTTATGGGCGTAATAAGTGAAAGTGACAGGGCGGAAAATTATTTAACACTTAAATGGGCGCTAAAGGCGAAACTCAGGTCCGACAACAAATGGCCCATCAGTTATGGGCCGTCAGCGGTGAAAAGACACACGGGCGGAAACTAGCCCAACATTTAAATGGGTGGCTAAAGGCGAAAGATGTACATCACGAAAATTGGCCCATCCATTAAGCGGGCCGTTAACGGCAAAATCTCATCGGGCGATATTGAGCCTAGATATATAGCGGGTTGTTAGCGGGCTCGAGGCGGCGATGGGCTGCAATGGTGTCAAATCTTTAATGGGCGTTGATGGGCGAATTGGCTCATCTCGTATGGGTGTGGGCTTAAATGGACTGACACAAGTAGGCCTTATATGGGCTGGCTGCTAATTTTCTTGGGCGACCTTTTCACGAGAATGGGCCTCTGTTGGGCGTGCCGCGTGTCGACGTACCATAGGCGTCTTCCGTCCAATGAGTGGATGACATCTGTCCCAGCGGTGAGCGACACGTGTTTCCTCCAGCCAATGATGATTTTACGTGGAAAATCCCCATTGGTCGGGGCATTAGCGGGTTATCGGATCCAAAACCCGACCCGATAGCTTAGCGGCGTTAAGTTACGGTGGATGCCACGTGTCGGTCACCCTTGGCGAAAGCACTTACGTGACGCGTGATTTATCATCATGGAAGTGGACACTTCCGTGATGATAATTTTGGTAATGTCATGGAACACTTCTCGACGACACATGTATGACTATCTTGATTACATCATAAATTTGTCATGGATGTACATGCATGACAAAAAACGCGACCTACTGTGACAAACACGTATCATCACAGAAGTGTATGTTTTTTGTAGTGTTTGGATCAGTACATTACCTTCTGTCAGGATTGCCAACAATCAACTGGATCCTTAGGCACACTCTTTTGCCAAAGTCAGGTGATCACAAGATGATCAGAGGCCATGCTATCAACCTACTTCACATATTTGATGTGCCTCAAAAGTTCAAGGTCATGAGCCTCATAGTGGAAACTATCAAGAGAACATTTGTTGACCAAAGAGAAGTTGTGGGTATGCCCACAGATCCGAGAAGCTAATCAACTCCAAGATGGGCCTTTGGCACATACCTCTTGGACAAGGAACACATGCCCATCTATCCAGTTTTGAGGACAACACGGTGGCTATGGATGAAAATGAACCATCTTCTGTGCAAGCACAAGCAAAGAAGGAGAAGGCAAGGACTAAAAAGGTTGCAAAAATGCCAACCATTGATGAGGCATCTCAGTACTTCTTGAAGAGCAAGCAGGATCAGCTTGGCTGCTTGATTGCCTCCACTCACGAGGATTGAGAAGGATTGGCCACCACGACTCAAAACCGGGAGGCTGGAAAGGATCATGGGCGAAGTTCTATGACTTGGATGTGAAGGTCAGCGAGATCTGATCGGTTGTTGAGCAACTTCAAGATGACATGCAAGAGAGGAAGGGCAAGACTACTCTTGATGCTTTTGCTAGAGTGCCAGAGTCGAGATCATTTGTAGTGCCTATTTGGACACGAGCCACTTCATGCACCAGCTATAGCCATGCAACCAGCTCCAACAACTACTCCACCAGCTCCATCTACATTAGCGAAGTCTTCATCCAAGAGCCATCTCTACACCACCACACGAAGACCAAGCACGAGAGTCGATTTAGTGCTATGCATTTTCTATGAACTTTTGGTAACTTGTTGCCAAAGAGAATGTATAGACCATAGGCTTCGAGAGAGTGTTGCTTTTGGTCTCTCTTGTTTTGGTGGTTGAACTTTATTTGCTTGTTTGAGATACTTTATGCTTTTGTGAGATACTTGGATGATCATGTGTTTGATCATATGCTACATTAATGCTTGTTGGATGACATTATCCTTTTATCTCTATATAATCATTCACTTTGCTTGGTGATGAGCGCATGTACTTAATTATTATCATTTTGAGCGCTCCACCAAGATGTATGTGACATGGAAGAGTAACTCATGATCCGAACTCATTGTGCATTTGCAGTCCAAAGCAAATCCTAATCTATGCACACATTTAGGGGGAGCTCTTACATTTCACATACTTCTCAAAGCGACAATGTTTTTCAATCTTATTATCATTTGTCGAAGCTTTGATCTATATGTTGTCATCAATTACCAAAAAGGGGGAGACTGAAAGTGCAACTATCCCTAGGTGGTTTTGGTAATTCCTAACAACATATAGCTCATTGAGCTAATGCTATTTCAAGATGAATATTTCAGGAAAGCCTAATGATTGGCATGGAATGGATGAGAAAAGTGGACCCCTCAAAATGCTAAGGACAAAAGGATTGGCTCAAGCTCAAAGCTCAAGACTCTACATTTTATATTTTAGTGATCCAAGATCACATTGAGTCTATACGAAAAGCCAATACTATCAAGGAGGGATGAGGTGTTGCTTAATGGCTTACTTGCTCAAAATGCTTAGTGATATGCTCCAAAGAACTCAACTACTTTCTCACATCCACATATGACCTAAACCTAAAGTCAAACTCGACCACACGATTCTTTCTATCAAGCGCCACGAGTTTGAGATGTCATAGCCCTTGCCACAAACCCTAGGCAAATCGGTCTCACCGATAGGGATCTCGGTCTCACCGAGATGGGATTATAATATCTCTGTTTCCCTTCATAACATTTTGGTACCACGAGATGAGCGTCGGTCCCACAGAGATTGCAATGTAAACTCTCTGTTTCCTTTTAAGTAACATTTGATCTCACGAAATGGCGAACCAGTCCCCAGAGTTTACTGAGCAACTCTCTGGTTAACTTATTACAAAAATCGGTCTCACGAGTTTGTATGTCGGTCTCACCGAGATACGTTATGCCCTAACCTAACCATATGGGTCCTACCGAGTTGCATGTCGGTCCCACGAAAATCCTAACGGTCACTAGATTTCTTGAATCGGTCAGGCCGAGTTTCTCAATTCGGTCTCACGAGATGGCAAGTTGTGTGTATGCGGTTAAATTTTGTGTGGAGGCTATATACCCCTCCACCTCCTCTTCATTCATGGAGAGAGCCATCGAAACGAACCTACACTTCCAACTTGCATTTTACGAGAGAACCACCTACACTTGTGTTGAGACCAAGATATTCCATTCCTACCATATGATCTTGATCTCTAGCCTTCCCCAAGTTGCTTTCCACTCAAATCTTCTTTCCACCAAATCCATATCTGTGAAGAGAGTTGAGTGTTGGAAGACTATCATTTGAAGCACAAGAGCAAGGAGTTCATCATCAACACACCATTTGTTACTTCTTGGAGAGTGGTGTCACCTACATTGGCTAGGTGTCACTTGGGAGCCTCAAACAAGATTGTGGAGTTGAACCAAGGAGTTTGTAAGGGCAAGGAGATCGCCTACCGTGAAGATCTACGCTAGTGAGGCAAGTCCCGTGGGCGGCGGCCATGGTGGGATAGACAAGGTTGCTTCTTCGTGGACCCTTCGTGCGTGGAGCCCTCCGTGGACTCGCGCAACCGTTACTCTTCGTGGGTTGAAGTCTCCATCAACGTGGATGTACGATAGCACCACCTATCGGAACCACGACAAAAACATCCGTGTCTCCAATTGCGTTTGAATTCTCCAAACCCTTCCCTTTACATTCTTGCAAGTTGCATGCTTTACTTTCCGCTGCACATATACTCTTTGCATGCTTGCTTGAATTGTAATAAGATTGCTTGACTTGTGCTAAGTTAGCTAAATTCTGCCAAAGACTAAAATTGGGAAAAGGATAAGTTTTTATTTGGTCAAGTAGTCTAATCACCCCCCCTCTAGACATACTTTTGATCCTCTGATTGGTCACTTGCCCGGTCCTCATGAGCAGTCCGCCACCCTTGGCGAGGGCCACGGTCGTCCCATCATCCTCCACCTCTTCCTCTGCCTCGGCCATAGCCCTGATCGTTGCGCTCGGGGCGTCGGCCGACACGTCGTTCTTGCACAGCTCTGAGGTCTTGGCATTCGTTGGTGTTGTGGGTGTGGAGGTTGTAGTACACGCAGTACCGGCTGCCCTTGGACGACTCCGACTGGTCCCTGCCGCGCTTCGTATCTGGCTCTGCTGCAAGCACAGCTGCTCCTTTGTGCTTCACGTCCTTGGCCTTGGCTTTCTTCTCTTACAGGTCGGCGGTGGGAGCTCGAGAAGGGAGGCGTCCCTCCTCAACCCTTGCGCGCTTGGGCGCTAGGTTGAACAGCTCGAAGACATGCCGAGATCTTGAGGATCACCATTTCCTCCTTCATCTTGACGTCGCAGACACCATCAGAGAACGCTGAGATGATGGCCTCCTCGGTCACCTTGGGAATCTTGAGGCGAGTGTTGTTGAAGCGTTGGATGTACTTTTGCGAGGTCTCCCGGGTTCTTTGCTTGATCTGGTGTGTAGTCACCCATGGTGGAGGCGGTCGCGAGTGCCACAGAAGTTAGCGATGAAGCGGGTGCGCATCTCGTCAGGAGGAGATCGTGCGGAGGCGGGTTCAGAGCAGTCACGAGCACCGTCCTTGAGCGCCATGGGAAACCAGTTTGCCATGACCTTTTCATCTCTGTTGGCTGCTTTGATGCCTAGCTCATAGAGCTGCAGGAACTCTGCGGGGTCAGCAGTGCCGTCGTAGAGAGGGGGCAGGTCCGGCTTGAACTTGCCCGACCAGGCGACACTGCGTAACTCGATGGTGAAGGCGCGGCGGCTGCGGTGTGCTGGAGCTCTTCTTTGGCGTGGGACTTGCTCTGAGGATTCCCAGCGCCGCCGCCCGAAGCAGCAGGGTCTTAAGCAGCGCCGGTGCTTGGTATCACGGTCATAGCGTGCGGTGCAAAAACGCGAGCACCTTCTTGGGGCGAGGATTTCTTGGCAGCTCCTTTCTTGCCGTGCGGGCGCTGGGCCAGTAGGTCCGTCCGGGGCAGCGTCTTGGAGCAGGCGCCTTCTTGGGGAGAGGTGGCGGAGCCACCTCTGGCTTCATCACCCGTGCGGGGCGGAGGGCAAAGGCAGCGAGAGGGGCAGCCTTGAAGGCCCCTGTGGCGGTGGCAGGCTCGGTGATGCGGCGAGCCACTCCTCGTAAGTCGTCGGCCAGAGACGGTAGTGCGAGGAGCTCACGTGCAAGGAAGCGGCGGCGGCATGCGGCGTCGTGGGGCGCTGACAGGCGTCGCGACAGCGAACCAAGTGGAGTCGGCGGCGGAGGTGGTGGTGCGGACTTCCCGCCGCACCGAGGATCGGCATGAAGCTAAGCTGCTCATTCTCTGCCGGGCGATGGCGGCGTAGGCGGCGGAGCGAGCAACGGGGAGGCCCAAGCGGGAGCCGTCTGCAGGCGATGTGGTGGCTTGAGCCAGCGGCGCCGACCATGAACATAACCGAGCGATCGAGCAGCGGAACAGCGGAAGAAAGATTCAGCGCACCCTACAGCGCGCCAAATGTGGGATGTGGGGTTCGGCAAAACTCTTAAGTTCGAACTCTCCCTACGATCCACGTCCAAGCGCCTCGTGAGAATCTAAGCTACGATGAACAACCACGAGGACACAAGATCTATCTTGGTTGGGCCACCGATGTGGTGTAATACACTACTCCGGTGTGTGGTGTGGTGGATTGCCTCAAGGGCTGATGATGAGCAGTACAAGGGAAGAAACAGTCTCTGAGAGGTGTTCTTGGGCTAGTCTTGATGAACTACTTGGGTGAGTTCGATCGCCTCAGGGTGCATGTGATGGCTATCCCTATTTATAGAGGCCACTGATCCTCTTCCCAAATATTGAGCGGGAAGGGCGCCAACAATGCCCATTTTGAAGGGTAACATCTAGTACAAGTTATCCTGAGTAAAGTTGGTCTTCGACTGCCAAAGGAACTGGCGATGATGCCATCTTGGGCTCCATGGTGACCTCCATCCTGCCGCTCTGCTGGTCTTGGTCTTGTTGCACCGAAATGGTAACCTTTGCCTGATGCCTCGGTACTCCACGCCTGTGCTTGCCCCCATTGCACCAAAGAGGAAACAAGGACCTTTGCGAGGCGGCACCTTTGGCGCCCACCTGGTCTCGATCGTCATGGCTTGCATCACGAGAACCTCGCGAGGTACCCTTGCCTTGATCTCTCCGCCTCCTCGCGAGCCTGCCTGGTGAGGCCGCTCCTGAGGAAGCCTTGCATCATCCGCCCCACCAGGCTTGGCCCCTCGCGAGGGTCTTGAGCATGAGTTGATGAAGATGGGCCATACTGGGCCACCACTTGAGCCACGCCCATGAGCCGCCGCCTTGAGCAAGTGCAGGGACCCCCATTCCCGAAGCAATGACAAAGATAGTTCGGCGCCTAAGGGAACCTCTAGATATTCCCCTCTACGATCATCCGACCACACTCCGGATCCGCACATAGCTTCCCCCCGCCTGGTCTCAGCAGGTTCCATAGTCATATTTCTTTTTATCACATTACCTGTACTCATACGCGTTGACGTATTATTCAAATACAACATGTGAGTTTATATGATGCTCGTCTGCTGCTATTTCTTATTAAAACTCTTTTGTTAAAAGGCATATGCATATCGCGATATGCCTTCATATGCCAGGGGCTTCGTTATACCCATACCATGGCAACAAAGTCCGAACACCTTCACGGCAGTTCGGCACCCCGAACTTATAGCATTATATGCATCAGCTCTGAATCATGTCTTGGGTCAATAGTTGGGTTTGCTCGACTCCTATGTTTTGGTACCTTACATTCCGCTATATCGGCTAAGGTAGCACAGGGAGAACTACTGCGATTGTGTCCCGGTTCTTCCGGACGAGCACCTTAGTAGAGAAAGCCGAAAACTAACTCTCATGATGCTGGCGAGCGCGTCATTATTAGAGAGGTTGTAAAATCTTTAAGGATTTCTTACGCATAATGCCATAACCAATGAAGCGTCACGAGGATCGGCTTTTCTTACGATCGAGCGCTGTAAAGCCCTCGTGCGGTCTTTCGAACACCAAAGGCGGCGCCTACCTTCCTTTTAAAACTCCTATGGCTAAGTGAGAGTCCTAGACTAGGGGTGTCGGACAGCCAGACTATCATCGTCTGCGGACTCCAAGACTCTGAAGATACAAGATTGAAGACTCCGTCCCATGTCGGATGGGACTTTCCTTGGCGTGGAAGGCAAGCTTGGCGTCTGGATATGTAGATCTCCTACCATTGTAACCGACTCGGTGTAACCCTTGCCTTCTCCGGTGTCTATATAAGCGGAGGGCTTTAGTCCGTGAGACACAACATACATTACAACAATCATACCATAGGCTAGCTTTGGGGTTTAGCCTCCTTGATCTCGTGGTAGATCCACTCTTGTACTACCCATATCATCAATATTAATCAAGCGGGGCGTGGGTTTTACCTCCATCGAGAGGGCGAACACAGGTAAAACATCGTGTCCCTTGTCTCTGTTACCATCCGCCTAGGCGCACGATTCGGGACCCCCTACCGAGATCCGCGGTTTGACACCGACATTGGTGCTTTCATTGAGAGTTCCTGCGTAGCCGTCACCGATAGGCTAGATGGCATCTTGATCAACAATGCTGTCGAGGTGAGACTTTTCTCCGGGACAGATCTTACGTATTCGGCGGCCGCTGCTGCGGGCTAATTCACTTGGCCATCTGGGCGGATCAAGCTTCGCCCTGGCGTTAGGTCGGTCGGAAGCCTAAACTTCACGGTGGCGTCGCGGAGACTTGATATTCGGCGGGCTCGAGCCACGACCAAAGCGCGCCGCCTTTATTCACGATGGGCATGATCTAGCTCTGCCGCGAGCAGTGCCTTGGTAGCGCTTTGCAGTCTGCTCGGCTCTTAGCTCGGGCCGTCGCCAGATCGAGACCGGTGGTTGGACACCGCCTCGCGGAGATTCAACTTCCATGGCGATGGAGCGAACATTAGCCTTGTCCCTCGCGAAACTTCGTGACTCAGGGTGCGGACTCCTTGCGGACTCCGGACCTCCGCGGCCACCTGTCGAATCGATTGGGCGCGGTTATGGAATTCACCGCCGCGGACATCTTCAATACTGCGCCCTTTGGCGACATCCTAAATTCGCTAAAGCATCTCTACGCTATCGAAGTCTGGCTGGACTATGGCGGGATGGTTGGGATCTGAGACTGACGAAGAAATTCAAAGCCGCCCACCACCACTTTGTAGCCACTATCGGCGATCTTACCGACATGCTGAACTACGACTCCGAAGACATCGGCGACATGGGCGGCGATGCGGAGCGAACAAGAACCAGCGCCTATAAAGGCGCGTAAAGACCACCTGCGTCATCGGCGTATACATAGTGGATACCCCAAAGGAAGCGACAACGAGGACCAGCGAAGCGCGGCGAGAAGATAATCCGCCGACAAACAACAAAAGCGGCGGCGAGCGCCGCCCTAAATCCCGCCTCAACAACAACAACGCTCTTAATGACCCAGCGGTACAGCGGGGCAAACCGGTGGGCGGCGACAAGCAACCGTCCGAACAAGGCGAGTAAGACAATCAGTCCGGGCCGGCGGAAAAAATAGTCCGGACGATCTCACACGGACACACGCGGAGAACAAAAACCGGAAAGGACTTCGTCGTCACGCAAGAAGCGAAGAAAGACAAGCGGAAGCTCAAAACAGCGGAAGATACACCGAGAATGAGGTGGAGCAAAGTGATCAAAACCCGGAACAAATCGGCAATGACCATCAATCAAAGAGCTACCGAAGTGCAAGCTCTGCGAGAATTTGATGAGGAGGCCATAGACACCGCGATCAAAAACAAAGAGGCGCTGGTGGGATAGGCGGCGGATGATAGGCCAAAATCCGGCGGCGCCGCACATAAACCGACTAATGACCTGGAAAGGCAGATGGCCCAGCGGTCCATTTCTGGGCCAAAGAAGAGGGCCCGAGGAAGCAATGCAACCGTCAAGTGTCAGAAGATAGTGGCACACCAAAATACGAGGCGCCGCACACCACTATGTTTCACCAATGAGGTCTTTGGATCATGAATTCCCAGCGAGGATTTAAGCGCATAAACATAGAGGCCTCTGACGGAACAACAGACCACAGATGCGGATAGAAGATTATATACTACACATAGACATGGCTAGAGAGACAATCTCACGCCATAAAATACCTACCACTCAAGCTCAAAGGGCCAGCCGTCATTGGCTCAAAAGCCTCCCGAGAAAACAACTGTTGGAAGTTGGGAAGAGCTTGAGGATGCGTTTAGAAACAAATTTTCAAGGAACTTATGTCCGCCCTCGGATGCACGATCTAAGTCATATAACTCAACAGCCGGAGAGTCGACGCAAATTCTAGAACAGGTTCTGACCAAAAAGAACCAAATAGTCATTTGTCCAGGACGCGAAGCCTTAGCAGCTTTTAAACACAACGTCCAGGGCGAATGGCTGTAAACACCTCGGCCAAGAAGCCGAGGACAATGTCAGCGCTAACAAGCCTCATGACCGCTTTTGTGAGGAGAGGATAGCTAGCTAGCAAGATCGCACCGGCGACCCAAGTACATCGAGATCGAGAGATGGAAATGGAAAATCACGGTAGCGAGAAAAGAAGCGTGGCGGAATAAAGAAAAAGCCAAAAACACGGCGATCAGCGCCCGGATTCAAAAGCTGTGGCCAAACAACAAAACACCGCCTCTTAAGAATAACAATGACGAGCTATCAACAAACAAGATCTTGGGTGGGATATGTCAAATCCACGGTACCCGGAAGCACGCAAACCACACCACCGTGATTGTTGGGTTTTCAAATAGTCCGACCGACTAACGCCCGAACACAAAGGGGCTCAGCGTCAGCGAAGATGATAAACCCACCATTAGAGCACGGAAAACAAAAGATTTCCCACAAGAGGTCAAAACAGTAAATTCACTTCATGTGATATCTGAAAAACGGTCACGGCACCCATTATAGCGGGCCTCATGCGGTCCAACCAGCGGAATCTGATTGGACATCAAAACCAATCACTTTCGACCACTGGATTATTCGAGCGTTGAAATGCGGGATGGACTATACGATATTGGATCCTATAATCGACGGACTACAATGTACACAAGTCACGATGGATGGGCAGCAACTTAAACCTCTTGTATCCAAACACAATCCGCAAATTGGGGATAGACCTTACTAAAATTGACGCAGCGCACTTCCTTTAGAGGTAGCGCGCGAGCCCTTCGCCAAGTGCAGGCTCCTATTACTAGAAGTTGTGTTAGGATCACGGACAACTTTCGGCGTGAAAAACTAATCTTTCATATCGTCCCATTTAAAAGTGGCTATCAAGCACTCTTGGGGCGAGAGGCTTTAATCGCTTCAACGCCATACCACATTACGCGTCTCTTACACTCAAGATGCCGGTCCATGTGGCATCATTTCGATCGAGGTCATTTAAAGACCGGACACGGTCGAACGAGTCCGGCATAAGTAAGCTAGGGCTCCTAGCGCACATCCCTTCACAAGGGGCTGCGGCGCTAAAGCAACAGCGAGCTCACATAGACTCCGCTTTACTTATTTATATTTCTTCCGCCGTAAATATTTTTTGCACAAGTTCCTTTCAAACTAAGTTCCTCTCTTTTCTGAGGATGAACAACGTGCACACCCATCGGGATAGCGGCTGCGCGGAACCGTAGCGAGGCGTGCGGTAGGGACCGTCGCGAGATTCTCTTGATTAAGACCACAGCAAACCTTTTCTTGTCTCTTGTTGTTATAATCCCTTGGTTTTCATTATAACCAAAGCGGGCTGGCGTTTTAGCATCGGCGCGTCGAAGACCATGCCGTACCTAGACACTAGGGGCTCGGGGCATTATTCGCCATTATTGCAAAGACCGAACACCTTAGGGAGTGTTGGCGTCTCGAGATTAGGCCTTATATGCATCGGCTCAAATCATGTCTTTGGTCAAATGTTGGGTTTGCCCGGCTCCTGTGTTTTGCTGCCTTCGTTCGTATCATCGGCTAACGCGGCACGGGAGAACTCTGCGATTGTGCCCCAGATTCGTTTGGCGAGCACCTCGATGAAAGCGAAAAATTTGTCATGATCTGCGAAGTGGTCGACCACTCGTCGACTCTGGAATGTTTAGAATTCCCGCTTTGATGAAGGACGCTTCGGTCGGCACACAGCGCCCAATTCGGAGGCGCGGTGCCCCAAGGGGCTATATCGTAGCCCCACCTCGAACTCCAGCGGCTAAGTGAAAGTGATAAAGCATCATAGTCCGGATTGCCTCGTTTGCTATGCTACCACCTCCTTATCAAGACGAGGGCGTCGGATTAAGTGTGGCAGCACTATTTTGCGAACACCCCGCGGCTTGTGCGTGGGGCTGAAGCCGAAGCTGCAATCTTTCGGGTTATACAAATGCATACATAAGCGGCCACATAGGAGATATTTTAATACTTGGGGCGCACAAGTATAAAAGCGGTTACATTATAATCATTGTCTTACAAGATAAAGCGTTCATTTGAGCGTAACATTTTTGAAACACTGCGACTCTATTACCTGGCGCCACGCATAACTTCCCCAAAATAGTGTTGGCGGGTAACGGCTTTCGTCCGAACCACTGGGTGGCAATAAGCGGTGGCATCCATCTCTGTCAATCGTCTTCACGGGCAAAGGGCCATCCGCGCCTTCTATCTGGTCGTAGCTTCATCTCCTTGATATGCGGCACCGCTCCAGAAGTGCTGCAATAAGCGAAATATTTCGCCGCCTTGGGCCTCTACGGCGGACGCGAGCCCGCGATATCAGTCATGGCAAGTCCGGACAGTCTATTTAGCTCAGCCCATTGACTGACCGATCGGTCAGCGGAAGTGAGCGATCCGGACTATGGAATTGAGACCAAAATAGCTCTTAGTCTTGTGATCGCCGGCTGCGGAAGTGCTCAGCGGCATCGGCCGCGCTGCTGCTAAGTCCATATATGGATCCTCCGGACCCCATAGCTGGCCAAGTTGGGCATATTTTTGATCTGTAAACGTGACATAGCGAAGCGGCTTGCCGACCACAATATCTCGACTGGCGCAACTCCTCCTTCATAGCGGCATTGCGAGCGGGCATCCTTGGCCTCGGCGGTGGCCTTCCCTAGATTTTTCCGCTCGATAAGAGCTCCTTTTCAAGACCTCGTTGCGGTCGGCAGCATCTTTACTTTCACGGCCAATCGGCCATCTTTTCCTAGCAAGCGGTGTGCAGCCTTCGGCTTTCAACTCCTCGGCGCCCTCAAGGCAGCCGCATCACTCCTCCGGACTTGCTCCTTAGCTTGAGCAAGCTCGGCGAAAGCTCTCCTAACAAACACCGTCGTATCCAGCATATATATTATCGGCGGGCTTTGGCTCCCTCAAATAAGAGACTGCGGAGAATTCATTTACCTTGCGACTCGTCAAGTCGCCGGTTGATAAGCGCGATGTCCGCATCCGCCACATCAAGTTGCCGCATTAACTCGACAACTCCACTAGTCCGGCTAGCCCCCGGACTATCCGCCACCTACATAGGAAGGACAACATTCAATACCTGCGATTTTGATCCTCGGCACCTTTGCGCTTTTCGACAACTTCTTAGAGTCTCGAAACTACTATCTGCTCTGAGCGCACTTCTATGTGCAAAACTGTCAAAAAGGTGCGTCGTTCTTGCGTACCTCAAATCCCTTGACAAGCTCGGCGGCATTATGCAATACAATTTCGGTGGACGAAATCCTTCCAATCACCATACTCATCAAAGCACGGTGATCTTACGAGACGGGCGCCCTCTCAGCAGACTCTTGGCTCCCGGCGGACACTAGTTGGCGCCCGGACTCTCAGTGCCACCGGGCTCAGGATACCCTCGCGATGATACCTCGGGCTCATACGCCTGTCCAGCAGCCTTGCGAGACGGGCGTTAGCTCTCCATCATCTCGGACGAAGATCCCCCAAAGCGAACTCATCACGAGAAGTCCATGAGATCGAGCTATAAGAAAAAATTTCGGTTATCTACAGAAGCACAAATAGGGGCATTTTCTTATTAATGAACTCCCCTTTTCCTACTCACGGCTCGCTGGAGGTCTGATCCTTTAGAGACGATTGCACGCCCGGGTTCTCCCCGGACGTAGGACCCCCCGGTGAAGATTTCTTCCCCCGCTTAGGGGCTTTGGCCTCCGGATCTTCGGAGGCGGTCCTCTTCTCCCCCTGGAAGGAGGATTTTGATCCCCCTTTCGGATGCCTTGGGCAAAGTGATAGCTCTTCTATTTTCCCCATCGCCCCTTCTACAGGCACGACCTCCAACATTACGACCCGGCATGGGCTCGGTGCAGTCTCTGGGAGGGCGGACACCGTCTCGGCTTGATCGTGCTACCACTCGATGAAGAGTAATTGGTCGAGGAGGCGAATTCTAGAAAAGCAAATAAATAGAGCGTCCGGATTCGAGCTACTTACGAGTATCCGGCGATTGTAGCAAGCCTCGTCCTCGGTCAATTCGGACCGCCACTGCGGTCGAACAACAACAATACATCTCCACGGGTGGCGTGCCCATGAAGTGTTGGAGAATTGAGGTCCCTCTGGATTGAACTGCCATAACGGAGAGGGCGGCGTTTGCGAGGCGAAGAAGGCGCTGATTAGCATAACCTGCATTACCACCACCAGATTGATCTCCCTCGCCTAGAGGTCTCGGATCCTGCCCTGCAATAAAGGCGCGTCTTCGGACGGCCCCCAATTGAGCCCTTGGTTGACCCACAACATCGATCGGCGTGGAGGTCCAGGCGGAATGAAGCGGCGGCTTTGCTTGCTGCCCTTGGGCGGTGATGATGTAGAACCACTCCTGCTGCCACAAGGCGAGCTCCTCTTGGAAGAGCCCTCGGGCCGCAGGCGTCGGCCCATACGCTTATAGCGCCCGCCGCCTCGCTTAGCGCCCCGATCATCTTGGCTCCACATTGAAGGTCTTGACCACAAACCGAAGTGGGGGGTGGCGGAGGAAGGCTTGAGCGATAATGAATGCGGAGATATGGAGGATGGACTCGGAGCCAAGTCGTGAAAATCCAGCCGTAGTAGAACATGAGCCCTCTCACGAAGGGGTCCGTCGGGAAGCCTAAACCCGGCGGAGGTGGGATCTGAGCAGCGTACTCACGGGCTCGGGGAGTGGGCATAGCCTGCCCTTAGGCGGGCAACTTGTCTGCGAAATCTCGTGGGGCAGTGCCAGCTTCCGCTTGATTTTAGCACATCCTCCTCCGTAGCGGAGGAGGGCATCCACCGACCACGAAGGTCGGGGCGGACATAGTTGAAGATCCAAAGCGCTCGAATGCAGGGGCTCTGGGTGTTGGAACTTGGGGCAAGGAGAAGATTCGATGGAAGATTGAAGAAAAAAAGCGAGCCTTGGTCCTCTTATAAAGGGAAAATACCAAGAGCCGTCTCGTGACCGTTAGTGATTCACCTTCGATAGAGAGGCGTGGCGGCAGACGCGGTTGGGTTACCCACATCCGTATTGATGAGAATCCCGAATAAAGAGAACCACGATCTACTGCCCGATAGGGCGTGCCAAGAAGCTGCTTAGCTAAGCGTCTTTGGTGGTATAATAAAAAGCGATTCAAATAAAGGCTTGGTAGCGATATGATGTCATGCGCATAATCGTTAATAGATTGGACTTGTTTACATTTATTCTCTCTACGATTGGAATGTGGAATTTATTTTGCGAGCGGACACTATCTGGCGTTCATGATCTTCTGGATTATTCAAGGGAGGAACCCACCTTGCAATGCGAACATTAAGCGCGTCGGACTTATCGTCATTGAAGCCTGGTTCGAGAGACTCTTGAGGAGTCTGGACTAGGGGTGTCCGGACAACGGACTATCATCGTCGCCGGACTCCAAGACTCGAAGATACAAGATTGAAGACTCCGTCCGTGTCCGGATAGGACTTTCCTTGGCGTGGAAGGCAAGCTTGGCGTCTGGATATGTAGATCTCCTACCATTGTAACCGACTCTGTGTAACCTAGCCTTCTCTGGTGTCTATATAAAGCTGGAGGGCTTTAGTGCATGAGACACAACATACATTACAACAATCATACCATAGGCTAGCTTTAGGGTTTAGCCTCCTTGATCTCGTGGTAGATCCACTCTTGTACTACCCATATCATCAATATTAATCAAGCGGGGCGTGAGGTTTTACCTCCATCGAGAGGGCCGAACACAGGTAAAACATCGTGTCCCTTGTCTCTGTTACCATCCGCCTAGGCATGCATTCGGGACCCCCTACCGAGATCCGCGGTTTGACACCGACACTAAGTGAGAGTGATAAAGCCCTATATTACGATTACAGTTCATTTGTCTTTGAACACCTCCTTCAGGACCCAAAAGCTGGGATAAAGATTGTTCGAGGTTTATCCGAACACCCCATACTTACTACAGGGGTAGAAGCCGACGGCAGCCAACTCTCGAGATTAGTATATAAAAGCGGCCACAGGGAGGAAAAACTTTCAAACAACAAGCAATAAATGATAGAAATGATCTTATTCAAACATTACAAGCGACAAACATGGCCGTATTCATGGAAAAATAATGCCATTGGTGCATTGCTCCGCTTGCAAAGTAACTCCTTCAAGACACCTTCATAATACAACTCGTGCTTGCGGTGCTCCTTTCCCTCCGGCGGTCCTTCGATCCCAAGCTTTTCCGCATCCAACTTCCCCCAATGCACCTTTGCACGGGTGAAGGCCATTCGCGCACCTTCATTGCAGACCGACAACTTGATGACTTCGAGTCGAGGACAGGCACTCACAAGCCGCTTCACGAGCCTGAAGTAACTGCTGGGTATCGGCTCGGCGGGCTACAGCCGGATAATTAAATCCTTCATGGCTAGCTCAGCCGCCTTATGCAGTTCGACCAGCTATTTCAGTTGATCAGAGAAAGGCACCTGATAATTCGGCGCCAGATACTGCATCTAGAAGATCTTATCCACAGTATTCCTCTCTTTGGCTTGGTAGAATTGGGCGGAATTAGATATGCTGCTGCGGCAGCTCATAAATACCCTAGACAAATCGAATTCAAACTATCAACAGATTTTCTCCTCAAATCTGGCGCTTGTATAGAAAAAGCCTTACAAGCCGCAATCTTCCTTGCCTCCTGGATTTCCTTCAGGGCACCTTGGGCTTCTCCGCGGGCATCACTTGCGGCTTGGCGAGCCTGGAAGAGTTCGGATTCTCTCCCTAATAAACTCTGCTCCAAAGCCTCACATCTCTTCAGGGCCTCTTGAAGCTCTCGCTCAGCCTCAATAACTCTAGCCTCATGCTTCTCATGGAGAGCCTGCTCTGCGGCTGCCTTCTTCTCGGCTTCGGCCACAACCTTTTTAGGAGCCTCAATTTCGGCCGTCGCCCCTAGAAGCACATTACAAAAATATTTTCATCATGCACACTTATTCTTTTTTGCTACATAAACAAGGTCTCTGCATACCTTGGTTATCCTGCAGTTGTTTCTTCACTTGGCCAAGTTCTCCTTCGGCCCGCTCCAGACTATGCCTCAGTTCGGATACATCCGTAGCATGAGGCGGTGAGTGCATCCTGAGCCTTGCTTATTAAAAGAGTGATAGATGTCATCAAGTGAGTCTCCTGCGAACATAAATTTGATCCTCTATCCGGTTATTTCTTTCACCGAACAGTGTATCAGGGGCTGCTATCTATACCATGACACTCTTCCAAACCTCATAAAACATACCTCAAAGCCTCTTATGAGGCTGATCTGAGACTCATTTAGTCCACTCTCGTGACCTGAATCTTCTCAATCACCGCACCCATAAGGGCACGGTGTTCATCAACGATGGAGGCACCCTTCGGCGCCACCAATAAAGCATCCAGCACCTCTGGTTGGCCAGAGGTTTCCGGTGGAACAGACACACCTCCTCCGGTTAGCGGAGCCGCCGCCGGCCACAGGCCTTATGGGTCTCCGAATCGTGTCCGGTGGGGCGGATTCAAGTAACCCCGCCGTCGGCGTCCACAGGGCCTTCTCTCCCGTGTGTCCGGACCCTAAAGTCAGCCTCTGGCGCCGCCTTTGTGATCTTCCCCTCAGTGGCATGGGTCATGCAGGATGAAACCTCGGTTTCATTCATATATTTTAGGGGAGGGGCCTTCGGGTGTCCGCTCTCCATCGCATCCGAGCAGGCAAATCTTCTTACGAGGATTGTTTGTACAGGACCCACGGTTGAAAAAATCTGGCTCAGATTAAAATACATGCCATGACAAGTCTGGACACATGGCGTGTTTGGATTTTATACTCATGAGTTCACGGGGCTGGGCCACAGGATCCCCTACAGGTTGCTATCGGCGTGGCGGTGGACTCCTCTGGAAGGGAGTTTTTTCCCCTCTTAAGCGACTCGGCCTCCAAGGATGTGGAGGCCGTCCTTTTCTTCCCCAGCAGAGATTCGTCTCCTTCCTCCTCCTCGTCCTCTTTGGAGGAAGAATGGGCATTGGAGTCTTTATATTTCGTGTTTGAAGCACCACGGTGGCGTGAGCGCCCCTAGTCTTCTTGACCTTCTTTTGGCCTTCTTCTTTGGTGCCTTGTAAAGGCGCCGGGACCAACATCTTCATCGAAGTGGGCTGGCAGTTCTTACGGCAGCGGGGCGAACGATAGATCCGCCCACTTTCTTGCCCACCCTAGGAAATTGGAGAAACACATCAAGCATTTTCCTAAGGATATGCGAATAAAACATATGAATTATGGCGTACAATCACTTACCGAACTTGCGAGGCGGGACGGTTTAGTACCAGCGGTCCTCGGTGGAGTCCGGCCATGATTTTCCGGACTTGAAAAGCACCTTCAGGATATCCGTATCGAGGCCAAGAGCTCTAACAAGGTGCAGTGCCGTGCGGGTCGAACTGCCATAAATTGCAAGCCGGTGTTGACAAGGTAGAATCCGTGAACTAACATCACCTAGACTACATTGGCGAGCTTGATGTTCTTGTCTTCCATATCTTGGATCGTGTGCGGAGCTCGATAGCTCGTCGGGCGAAGCCCGATTCGAGCCCTTCTTGGGCGGGGCGTAAATCGCGGAGGCACGGATCCCGAACTACGAGCGGCGGCCCATTCCTTGCCGTGCGGCTCGGTGATGTAAAACCACTGCTACTGCCACTCCTTGATGGAATCATTGAAAGTACCTATTGGCCATGTAACGCTGGGCATCCTGCTCACCATGGCGCCTCCGCATTCAGCATGCTCACCGCTCACTACCTTGGGCTTCACATTGAAAACCTTCATCCATAAGCCGAAGTGCGGCGGGACACGGAGAATGGCCTCGCACACGACGATGAATGTCGAGATGTTGAGGAAGGAACTGGGGGATATGTCATGAAAATCAATCCCATAATAATACATGATGCCGCGAACAAATGGGGGGAGGGGAAATCCTAGCCCGCGGACAAAATGAGGGAGGAATACCACCCTCTCGTGCGGTTCTGGGGTGGGGACGATTTGTCCCGCCGTCGGAAGACGGTGGCCGATTCTCTTGCCCATATACCCGCCCCGAAGCTTTTTGATATCCTTCTCCCGGACTATAGAGGCCACCCTTGCCTCCTGCTCCGGATCGGACATTTTTCGGAAACCTTTTTGGGCGGAGAAGACAAATGCTGGCGCTAGGGCTTGAGCAAGAAGGAATGGATGAAGCGAGAGGAAGAAGGAGTGGGTGAAAGAGGAGTTCTTATCCTTATAAAGGCGGCGAGAGATCCTCCGCCTCCCCACTTGCCCGTTAAAATCGCTTATTTCCCAAAGCGCCACGGTTGATGGCGCGGTTGGATTACCATGCCGTATTGATGAGAATCCCGTGATGAGGTTACATGATCTCTGCTTCAACAAGGCGTGCTGATAAAACCACCTCGCGATATATGCGGTGGCGGGTTGTAAGCAGTTCGAATAATGGTAGGTCGTGGCATGATGTCATGCTATAAAAGTTGTCGACAAATTAGATTTGTGGAATATTGTGCTCTCTTGGTGGTATGTGGAATTTGTTTTGCGAGCGAACCACGATTCTTGTGTTCAAAATCTTCTATGGAGTATTAGGAGAAGAGCGCCTTGCAATGCCAAAAACAATCTGCGGGCCGGACTCATTGTCATTGAAGCCTGGTTTAGGGGCTACTGAGGCAGTCCAGGATTAAGGGGTCCTCGGACAGCCGGACTATTGGACTGTGAAGATACAAGATTGAAGACTTTGTCCCGTGTCCGGATGGGACTCTCCTTTGCGTGGAAGGCAAGCTTGGAAATTCGGATATGTAGATCTCCTTCTCTGTAATTGACTCTGTGTAACCCTAGCCCCCTCCGGTGTCTATATAAACCGGAGGGTTTAGTCCGTAGGACAATAACAATCATAATCATAGGCTAGCTTCTAGGGTTTAGCCTCTCACGATCTCGTGGTAGATCAACTCTTGTAATACTCATATCATCAAGATCAATCAAGCATGAAGTAAATTATTACCTCCATCGAGAGGCCCGAACACAGGTAAACATCGTGTCCCCTACCTCCTGTTACCATTAGCTTTGAGGCGCATAGTTGGGGCCCCCTACCGAGATCCGCGGTTTGACACGACACCCACCAAGGTGGGTCCCAGCTAGCAGGGAGTATTCATTTTTGTGCGTAATAAGGAGGCACTTCCGGTGGGTCGGTGAGGAGCGTTTTTTCACAATCGGTGGCCCGTTCGGTGGGTCTCAGCGATCGAGAAACATTTTTTAGCGAAATCGATGGCCGTCCGGTGGGTCCCTGCGGTTAGGTGGAGGAATGATTATTTTCAGCGTAATAGGAGGCACTTCCTTGCGGTGCCGTGGACCCGGTGTCGGCCCCTCACGTATAGTACTCTTAGATGGAAGTCGATCGTTGACCACATTGACCACGCCGCACCAAGAGCACCACGGCGGTGGACAGCGAGCCTAGGAATAGGATGGCCAGCGGACCCGGGGAAGGCGGAGTGGATGCCCGCGGAGAGAATCTGAGGTTCTTGGTTGGCTGCGGTGTGAAATTTGTCGTCAGAAGTAGAATAACAAGGGGTGTGGGTGAGTGGAGGGATGGCATGGCCAGCGGTGGGAGTAGTATGGGCGGTGAGGCACGTGTGGAAACACAACCCGCCCACAGGAGGCGGGAAGCGGTGACACGACGGTGCTGCTTTGGTGGGCTGGAGCAAGAAGACCAAAGGTTGAAGAAGCACTATGGCCATTGGATGGACATCGTATAGTCCTTTGGAGCTAGAATCGTTCATATTGACTAAGTCGACAAAGCCCTCGGTCCCGTCAACTTAGTAGGCCCACAAGTCGACCATCCACTATGGTAGGTCCCGGCTAGCACGGGGTATTCATTTTTTGTGCGTAATAAGGAGGCACTTCCTTGCGTGCGAAGATATAGCTGGTGGGTCCAGGCACTGTCGTGAGAGAGCGTTTTTTCCCAAAATATAGAGGACCTTCCTTGGGTCCTAGGCTGTCGGTGGAGGAATCATTATTTTGCGGCGTAATAAGGAGGCATTTCCTTGCATGCGGCCATGGACCCGGTGTCGGCCTCTCCACATCTGATCCACTTCAATGGATGTCGTTCATTGACCCGTTGACGAGGCCCTTGTGATGTAACACCGGATGTATCTTTCCATATTTGTAACTCCAACTCTTGCCATTTTAGGATATGTGATATGATTTTCCCTCCGTGGTTGGGTTTTGTTTTCGTTTTGCATTTTGTCCATGTCATGCATCTCATATCATGTCATCATGTGCATCTCATTTGCATACGTGTTCGTCTCATGTTTAGAGCATATTCCCGTTGTCCGTTTTGCAATCCGGCACTCCTATGTTCCCGGCGTCCCCTCTTGTTCTTTTTCCGTGTGCAGGTGCTTTGAACATTCTCGGAATGGACCGAGCCTTGCCAAGTGGCCTGGTATAGCACGGTAGACCACACTGTCAAGTTTGGTCATTTGGAGTTCGTTTGGTACTCAACGGTTAACTGCACCCTCGCAAAGGCCTCTTTTGAGTTGCAGCCCAACAACCCTCCAAAACAGCCCAATAACCCATCTAACTCCCCTCCATGCCCTCGGTCGTTCGATCACGATCGTGTGGTAGCTTCACCCATTTGGACTCTCCTAGCTCCTCTATGCCTATAAATAGACCCTCCCGAAAATCCGGGCAAACCCTAGCTCGCTCCCTCCACGCGGACACGTCCGGACGGCGCCCGAACGCGTCCGCCGCGCGCCAGCCACTCGGGAGGCATACGTGGCGCCCGCGCGCCAGCCCGCCAGCCCGGCCCGCGAGCCCGCCGCGGAGCCCTCCCCGCCGCCGACTTCGGGCAGCGCCATACGCCGCCTCGCCGCCGCTCCCGCCTTGCGCGCGCCGCCCGCCGCCGCCGGGCGCGCTCCGCCGCCGGCCGCGCCGCCCGACCCGCCGGCCGCGCCTCCGCCCGCCGCCGCCCGCCGTGGCGCCGCGCCCGCGCCGCCGCCGCGCCGCCCGCCGCCAGCGCCGCCCGCCGAGCCCCGCGCCGCCGACCTCCTCCCTCCGGCGGAGCTCCTCCGGCGAAGCAGCCCGCCGGCAACCTCCTGCTCGGCGAGATCCTATCCGATCTCTGATCCGCCACGGTTGACTTCTTCCCCCCCCAAAATCCACTAAGTCCCTTTTACAGAATTATTTCGTGCATTTTCTCGCATCACATCTCCGCAACCGTGGCTCCGTTTTGGGCGTATAATATGTCAAAATGTTCGCCTCGAAGAGTACATCATTTCATTCCATTGCATCATTTGCATTTGAGCTCATCTTGGTGCCCGAAATGCTGTTGGAAGATAGCTTCAGACCGTTAGTTTCAGAATTTTATCAGTTCGAGCTATTTTGTCATTTTTGCCATGAATTATGTGTGCACCCTATGAATTTGAGTCCTACATGTGAGTTGAACATTGCCATGCCATCTTTCCAGGGTATTTTCCATGTATTTTTGTGAGCTATGTGTTGACTATAACAAGCATGCAAAGTAGGGATGATGTTATTCCTGATTTCAGGGACTTAGTGATTTCACCAAGTCTTGTCCTGCTGTTAATTTTATGCCATATGTTCATGTTGATTCAGAGATCTATGCCCTTTTGAGCATGATCAGTAAGGGTGTTTTGAGCATATGGATGTTCTCTATCCATCCATGCCTTTGTTGGCATTTATGGAGTAGTCTAGCATGTCATTTTCGTGCTCTACTTTTGCTTGAAATTGTTTCCTGACAGACTGTTTGCATTAGATTCAATTTTCACGAGGTCGGTGTAGTTGATCAGTGAATGCTATGATGTTGTTCTTGCCATGTATAGCTCCTATGCCATGTCTTCTTGATGGGTGTATGCTTAGTTTATCATGAGGTGCTCTGTAGTAGGTGCATCGAGCTCACGAACATGCCATGTTGAATCTGTTTTGCCATGTCCTGATATTTCACTAAGTCTGAAATCTGTTATAAAACTTGCAATGTTTACATGGGTGCCATCATTTCTTTAGGTCCTTTTTGGCTTATGGTCAGTAAGGGACTATTGAAATAGGCTTTGAGTAGAATCATGTCATGCCTTGCTTTGCTATTATAAGTTCCTGTAGCATGTTGTTTGCTTGCTCTAAACATGCCTTCCTGATGTTAATTCCTGCCATGTTAGTATTTTCACTAAGTCTGTGAACCTGATATTTTGAGCACTTTCACCATGCTTGTTTGAACATGTTATGATGTGATTTAGCCGTAGCTCAGTGTTCCTCTATCGTTAAGCATCTCCTGTAGTTCGTTGCCATATGCTTTGTTTTTATGTTGGGGTGCTGTAGCATAGTTTAGTGTTGCATGCTAAGTAGCATCGGACTGTTAGCATAGATTTGCGTCATTCTTGTTTTGCTTGTCATTTGCAAACCGTGCATCCGATTCGGTGATCTTTATATCGATTTCAGCGAAATCATCTCATCTTTCAGCGGCATACTTGGTTTGCTAAGTTGATGCCGGATCATCATTTTCCTTCCAGACATACATATGCATAGCATGTCACATCTCGCATAGCATGTCATGTATTGCATCATATTGCTTGTGCATATGTTCCTTGTTTGATTGTGGTTCCGTTGCTTGTGTTCTTGCTTTGGGTAGAGCGGAGGCGATGCGTGAGCGAGGCCTGTTGAAACGCTCTCGAGGATCCGGCCTTCGACAACTCGAGAACCTTCTGAGCGAAGATGACCATACCTTGAAATCACTTCTATCTTTGCTTGCTAGATGCTCGCTCTTTTGCTATGCCTATCTGCGATACCTACCACTTGCTATGTCATGCCACCCATATTGCCATGTCAACCTCTAACCATCCATGTCCTAGCAAACCGTTGATTGGCTATGTTACCGCTTTGCTCGACCCCTCTTATAAGCGTTGTTAGTTGCGGTGAAGATGAAGTTTGTTCCTTGTTGGAACACGGATATTTTAGGATATCACAATATCTATTGTTTTAATTAATGCATCTATATACTTGGTAAAGGGTGGAAGGCTCGGCCTTATGCCGGTGTTTTATTCCTCTTGCCACCTAGTTTCCGTCATACGGTGTTATGTTCCTTGATTTTGCGTTCCTTACGCGGTCGGGTGATTTATAGGACCCCTTGACGGCTCGCTTTGAATAAAACTCCTCCAGCAAGGCCCAACCTTGGTTTTACCATTTGCCACCTATACCCTTTTTCCCTTGGGTTTCGCGAGCAGAGGTCATCTTTATTTAGCCCCGGGCGGTGCTCCTCCAGTGTTGGTCGGCTGAGCTACTGTGGGGCCACCACAGAAACTCGAGGCCTGGTTTTACTCGTAGCTAGTCTCATCCGGATGTGCCACGAGAAGCGAGATATGTGCAGCTCCTATCGGGATTTGTCGGCCTGGCCAGGGAGGTCTTGCTGGTTTAGTTTTACCATTGTCGAAATGTCTTGATGTCTGGGATCTGAATTCGATCGGTGTGTCTTGGGTGAAGGTTTATTCCTTCGATGACCGTGAGAGCTTGTGATGGGCTAAGTTGGGACACCTGCGAGGGTATTATCTTTGAAAGCCGTGCCCATGATTTATGAGGCAGATGGGAATTTGTTAATGTCGGTTGTAGAAAACCCAAAGTTGACCTTAATTAAAATACATCAACCGTGTATGTAAGTGATGGTCTCTTCTCGTGGTCAGGAAGTGAACGATGTTGGAGTTATGCTTGGCGTAAGTAGTCGGGATCACTTCTTGATCGCTAATAGCTTCACGACCGCGCCTTGCTTCTCTTCTCGCTCTCTTTTGCGATGTAGCCACCATATATGCTAGTAAACTTGCGGCTGACTTCACCTTTTGACACCAGCCTTCCCTTAAGCTTAAATAGTTTTGATCTCGCGGGTGTGAGATTCTTTGAGTCCACATGGCTCACAGATTCTACCAAAGCAGATCACGGTACCGGTGATGCGGTAGCGAGATGGGCATGGCCCGAGCTGAAGTGGGAATATGATGAGGCCCTTAGTGATACTATGTTAGTGGAGCCAGGTTAGGCGATCGAGGGATTTAATGTCGCATTTGGGGTTCTTCTTTTATTTTGGTTCCGTAGTCGGACCTTGATTGTATCTGGATGATGTAATGCTTTATTTATGTAATTGTGTGAAGTGGCATTGTAAGCCAACTATGTATCTTTTCCTTATGTATTACATGGATTGTGCGAAGATTACCTCACTTGCGACATTGCTTTCAATGCGGTTATGCCTCTAAGTCGTTAGCCGACACGTGGGAGCTATAGCGCATCGAGGCATCAACAAGTTGTAATCGAGCCATCCCGACAAGAGGCCCCCACTTGATCGTTTTAGTGGCGAGTTGTGTCTAGAAAAATGTTTTGAGTCATTTAGGATTATATATATCGGAGAGTTTAGGAATTCTTTTTACTCCCGGTCCTTGACCTTACGGTGAGGTATCTGGCGTAGAGTTTGACTCTTCTCTTCTCAAATTTCACTAAAAAATTTTTTAGGATCACGGGTATCTTAGAATCGTTCCGATGGTTTTATGATGACAACATTGTCTTGGTTGCCTCGACATTTAGGGGTTGTGGCGGTGTCGGGGAGTTGAGCTCCAGGTGTTGTCGTCATAATTTTATCGTTGCGATTCTGGAATACTGAGTTTAAATCTGCCGACATCGAAAATCTCTTTTATGCGATCGGTTGGTGAGATAACCCGCTAACTTGATCTTGTGGTAGTGCGGGAGTATTGCCATGACTTCATTATAATGGATGCTTTTGAAGGTTGAATACCACGATTTCGAAGGTTTCTTGGTTATGTGTTGAAGGATGGATCACAATTTGGATGTAGGGATTGTTAGCTTGGGTGAGATATATATATTGCTCCCTGTATCCCCAACACTGATTGCATAACCGGAAAGTTTGGGGAGTTTATAGGTGGGATTCAAGTAGCTCTAGCATTTTCTTATGAGATATTTGGTTTATGATTGGGTAATCCTTACCACTTATTTGTTCCATTCATACCTTGTTTTATTTTATTCAACAATCTCTTATCAAGTGGCTTCTCACCTTAATGGGCGTGATGTTTACTTTGGAATTCATTAGTTCATCCTGTTGAATATTTATTGTGAAGACTATATGTTGCAATTTCTATCCGTTGATTCAACTTGTCTGCTCTGTCTATCAAGATGCTAACGGATGTCACCCTCTTGAGGATGGCTCCTCAGCGTCGAGAATCCGAAGCGATGATGGGAGTCGAGGCGAACCCTCCACCTCCACCTCCGCCTCGGGATGCATGGCAAGCTTTGATGGCAACCACTAACATGGCGCTCAGTTGTTGATCCAGCTGATGCAGAAGCGTAACCAAGGCCAAAGGCAACCAAGGGAATCAAGGTCAAGGCAGTTCTATCATCATGACCACGATTTCCTACACTCAACAGTTCCTTGCCAACCAACCAAAGTCTTTGACTCTTGTGCGAGGCCACGAGATGCTGACGATTGGCTCGTGGATATCAACAAGCACTTGAATGCAGCAATGTCGGACACGAGGACTACGTCAAGTTAGCGTCTTTTCAGCTCAAGGATCGAGGCGGTGATTGGTTCCAGCAATACAAGGACTCTAGAGGTGGTCGGTGATTACTTGGACTGATTTACATCGGGACTTTAAAGCTCACCACATTCCTTCGGTGTTGTTGAGAGCAAGCGTGAGGAGTTTCGCAATCTCAAGCAAGGGAACATGTCGATGTCTGAATACAACATACAGTTTGAAACTTGCTCGATTCGCTAAACAAGGCGTTCTGATGAAAAAAGTATGATCTATCGATTCGGAGGTGGCCTTAGAGAGGATCTGCGGTTATCTCTTGTTCTTTCTGAGCCTACTCGGTTTGATCAATTCTATAACATGGCACTCAAGCTAGAAGGTGCTCGGCTCAAGTGTGAGGCTTCAAGAAGAAAGCAGGGATGCAGATTCAGTCTTCGTCTTCCTCTCAAGTGGCGACAAAGCAGCAAAGTTCTACCTTCCTCCTCCTCCGTTCCGTCGGCCTTATCGTGAGAGAAGAACTTCGGTGGTGGTGGATCTTCCCACCCACCCAACCCAAGCTACGAGAACAAGTCTCGGCCTCAAGCTCCAAGGTCAAATGCTCCTTATCACCGTCCGCTCTCGGAGGTGACTGCAACAAGTGCCCGCAGAAAGGTCACTATCTGAACAAATGCCATAACCAAAGGCGCCTTCCTCCTCCTCCCCTGTGAGGTCTTCAAGCAATCGGTGGTCAAGCATAATCCCAAATGCAAAAGGTGAATATGATGAATGCAGCGCCAGCGAAGGATTCTTGGCGTGATCATGGGTAATCTTCATTAATGATATTCCTGCAAAAGTCTTATTTGATCTTTGGTGCATCGCATTCTTTCATGTCATATCCTTTTGCATCGAAGCATGAAGTTTTGACAGTGGAATTACCTAAAGCTATGCAAGTTATTTCTCCGCTAAGCGCTTGAGCTCTAGCATGATGGTTCGGATGTTTCTATCAAGATGGGTGACTATAGATTTTGTCTTCTCAATTGTCCTTGGTGACTCGGATATTGATCTTATTCTTGGGATGGTGGCTTTCTCAGCACAAGGCTCAACTTGATTGTCTTTGCGAGGCAGATTCAATTGACACACCCTTGAGGATGTTATCATCTATGCGCTCGTGATGAAACCATTCGGTTGTTTTCTCTCAATGAGAAGGCGAGTTGAATGCTATCTCTCAAATTCGATCGTTTGTGAGTACCAAGATGTCTTCGAGAAGAGCTTCCGGGTATGCCTCCTCATCGGCGGTCGAATTAGTTATCGATCTTGAGCACAGCCTTGAACCCGTTTGCAAAGCGTCCTTACAAGCTTGGACCCAAGGAGCTGAAAGAATTGAAGAAGCATTTCGATGAACAAGAGCGTCTGGGTTTGATCGGACCGAGTTCATCTCCATGGGGATGTGGAGTTCTTTTTGTCGAGAAGAAGGATGGCGCGGACCGACTTTGTGTTGATTACCGTCCATTGAATAAGAAGACAATCAAGAACAAGTATCCACTTCCCAACATCAATGAGCTATTCGAGCAACTCAAAGGTGCTAAAGTATTCTCAAGCTTGACCTCCGTATGGGTTATCATCAGATTCGCATTCGTGAACAAGATATTCCCAAGGCGACATTGAGAACAAGCTTTGGTTCTTATGAATATCTTGTCATGTCTTTCGGCCTTGTCAATGCTCCTCCAACTTTCTCTCGCATGATGAACTTTATCTTCAACCCTACACAAATGAGTTCGTCTTGGTGTATCTCGATGATATTTTGGTCTTCTCCAAGAACAAGCGAGGATCATACCAAACATTTGCGATTGGTTCTCGACAAGCTCGAGAGAACATCAATTCTATCTGAAGTTTTCCAAATGTGAGTTACGGCTTGATGAAGTTCTTTATCTTGGTCATATCATCTCAGCCAAAGGGCATCATTTGTTAATCCAGAAGGTGTCTTCAATTGTGAATTGGGAACCTCCTCGAGAATGTCAAGCGACTCCATGATTTTCTCGGTCTTGCAAGCTATTGCGGAGATTCGTTGAGAACTTCTCCAAGATTGCAAAGCCTCTTTCCAACCTCCTCGAAGCATGTCAAGTATATGCGGGCGCTTTGAGTGTGATGTCGCTTTCAACACCCTCAAAGAGAAGCTAATTCAGCTCTGTCTTGACTCCTCTGATGAATCCAAGCCATTGAAGTTTTACTGTGATGCTTCCTTGCAAGGTCTCGGTCTTTGTGTTAATGCAAGAGAAGAAGGTTGTGGCCTATACCTCTGCCGGTTGAAGCCTTGAAAAAAACTACCCCTCACGATCTTGAGTTGGCGGCGATTGTCCATGCTTTGATAACATGGAGACATCTCTTGTTGGGAAGGAAAGTGGACATTTTCACGATCACAAGAGCCTCAAGTATATCTTCACTCAGCCAAACCTCAACCTCGAGCAAACTCGATGGGTGAAATGATTCAAGAGTACAATCCAAGTATTGAATATACTCTGGCAAAGGCGAATGTGATTGCGGATGCTCGGCGAGAAGGCTTATTACTTGATCTAATTCTCAAGCCCTTCCAACGGATCTTTGTGAAGCTTTCATATGCTGAATCTTCAAGTTGTTCCTCAAGGATTTCTTGCCAACCTCATAGTCTCTCCTACTTTGGAAGATCAAATTCGTGAGGCTCAACACGGATACCATGGTGAAGAAGGTGAAGCGTGGTATTGACAAGGGCATTTCAAATACAAGTGCTATCGCTTGGATGACAAAGCACTCTTTTCTTGAGGATCGTATTGTGGTTCCTAAAAGCGATCTGAGAAAAGTCATCATGAATGAGGCACACAATTCCCTCCTATCCATTCATCACGGAAGTACGAAGATGTACCATGACCTCAAGCAGTCATATTGGTGGACTCGAATGAAGCGAAATTGCTCAATTCGTGAATGAATGTGATGTCTGCGGAAGAGTGAAAGCGAACACCAAAGACCAGCTGGTCTCCTCCAACCTCTTGCTATTCAAGGAATGGAAGTTTGATCATATCGAGATGGACTTACGTGTTGGATTTCCTAAGTCCAAGCGTGGAAATGATGCTATCTTTGTTGTCATTGACAAGCTTACTAAAGTGGCTCATTTTCTTCTGTCAAAGAATCTATCACAGCAGCTCGGTGGCGAGCTATACACCTCGAATTGTCTCTTTGCGGTATTCACAATTGATCTCTTGGACCGTGGAAGCATCTTCACTTCTAAGTTAGGATTCTTTTGAAGGCCATGGGCACCGACATTCGTTTGGCCAGCTTTTCATCCTCAAACTAGTGGCCAAGTCGGCGAGTCAATCAAATCCTTGAAGATATGCTCGGGGCTTGTGTCATTTCTTTGGCATGAAGTGGGAAGAGTGTCTCCCATATGCGAGTTCTCTTACAACAACAGCTTCCAAGCAAGTTCGGCGAGGCCCCATTGAAATTCTATATGGCGAAAGTGTACGTACTCCTCTCAATTGGTCAAAGCGGTGAGCGCCAACTTCTTGCAGCGACTTGATCACGAAGCGAAGAAATGTGCAAAGTCATTAGTGAGAATCTTAAAGCAGCCATGCAATCGCGCGAGAAGGACTATTATGATGACAAGCACCGTGATGTGGCTTTTGAAATCGGAGACCATGTCTACCTCCGCGTCTCTCAATGAAAGGCACTTTCGTAAACCCCGGTATCAAAGGAAGCTTGCCCCTAGATCGTGGGTCCTTTCAAGATCATTGGCAAAAGCGATCTAGCCTATCAACGAGCTTCCATCCAACTTTGCAAGCGTGCGCGATGTGTTTCACGTGTCACAGCTCATAAGTGCTTCAAGATTCTGAGCGCACTATCAACTTTGAAGAAATTGACCTCCAAGAAGATCTCTCTTATCATGAGCACCCGTTGCTATTCTTGAAGAAAGCGGCGCCAAGACTACTTAACAAGTCAATCAAATTCCTAAAAGTGAAGTGGTCACACCATTCCGACCGAGAAGCCACACAGGGCCGAGGATCACCTCCGTTCGAATATCCGGAGTTCTTTCAGTCCTAGATCTCGGGGCGAGATCCTCTTATAGTGGTGGAGTGTTCTAACACCGGATGTATCTTTCCATATTTGTAACTCAACTCTTGCCATTTTGGATATGTGATATGATTTTCCCTCCGTGGTTGGGTTTTGTTTCGTTTTGCATTTTGTCCATGTCATGCATCTCATATCATGTCATCATGTGCATCTCATTTGCATACGTGTTAGTCTCATGTTTAGAGCATATTCCCGTTGTCCGTTTTGCAATCCGGCACTCCTATGTTCCGGCGTCCCCTCTTGTTCTTTTTCCGTGTGCGGGTGTTGAACATTCTCGGAATGGACCGAGCCTTGCCAAGTGGCCTGGTATAGCACCGGTAGACCACTGTCAAGTTTGGGTCATTTGGAGTTAGTTTGGTACTCAGCAGTTAACAGCACCCTCGCAAAGGCCTCTTTTGAGTTGCAGCCCAACAACCCTCCAAAACAGCCCAATAACCCATCTAACTCCCCTCCATGCCCTCGATTCGTTCGATCCCGATCGTGTGGTAGCTTCACCCATTTGGACTCTCCTAGCTCCCTCTATGCCTATAAATAGACCCTCACAAATCCGGGCAAACCCTAGCTCGCTCCTCTCCGCCATGGGACCGTCCGAGCCGCAGGCGAACAACGTCGCCGCCCGCGCCCACGCCTCGGGAGGCGCCACGTGGCGCCGCCGCGCGCCAGCCCGCCCGCCCGACCATTGACCCGCCAGCGAGCCCTCGCGCCGCGGGCGCCCATACTTCCCAACCTCCGCGCCGCCTCGCCGCGCCTTGCCCGCCGCCCGCCCTTGCCCGCCGCCGCGCCAGCGCTCCGCTCCGCCGCCCGGCCCGCCCGCCCGCAAACCGCGCGCCTCGGCGCCTCCGCCAGCCAGCGCCCCGCCCGTGTGCCGCCCTCGCCATGTGCCCATGCCGCCCGCCGCCGCCCGCCCCGCCGCCCGGGCCCCGCCGCCAGCCGACCTCCTCCCTCGGTCGGAGCTCCTCCGCGAGCAGCCCGCCGGCAACCTCCTGCTCGGCCAGATCGATCCGATCTGATGCTGCCGGTTGACTTCTTTCCCCCCCAAAAATCACTAAGTCCCTTTTCTGAATTATTTCGTGCGTTTTTCTCATCACATCTCATAACCGTGGCTCCGTTTTGGGCGTATAATATGTCAAAATGTTCGTATCGAAGAGTACATCATTTCATTCCATTGCATCATTTGCATTTGAGCTCATCTTGGTGCCCGAAATGCTGTTGGAAGATAGCTTCAGACCGTTAGTTTCAGAATTTATCAGTTCGAGCTATTTTGTCATTTTTGCCATGAATTATGTGTGCACCCTATGAATTTGAGTCCTACATGTGAGTTGAACATTGCCATGCCATCTTTCAGGGTATTTTCCATGTATTTTTGTGAGCTATGTGTTGACTAGAACAAGCATGCAAAGTAGGGATGATGTTATTCCTGATTTCAGGGACTTTGTGATTTCACCAAGTCTTGTCCTGCTGTTAATTTTATGCCATATGTTCATGTTGATTCAGAGAGATCTATGCCCTGTTTGAGCATGATCAGTAAGGGTGTTTTGAGCATATGGATGTTCTCTATCCATCCATGCCTTTGTTGGCATTTATGGAGTAGTTTAGCATGTCATTTTCGTGCTCTACTTTTGCTTGAAATTGTTTCCTGACAGACTGTTTGCATTAGATTCAATTTTCACGGGGTCGGTGTAGTTGATCCGTGAATGCTATGATGTTGTTCTTGCCATGTATAGCTCCTATGCCATGTCTTCTTGATGGGTGTATGCTTAGTTTATCATGAGGTGCTCTGTAGTGAGTGCATCGAGCTCACGAACATGCCATGTTGAATCTGTTTTTGCCATGTCCTGATATTTCACTAAGTCTGAAATCTGTTATAAAACTTGCAATGTTTACATGGGTGCCATCATTTCTTTAGGTCCTTTTTGGCTTATGGTCAGTAAGGGACTATTGAAATAGGCTTTGAGTAGAATCATGTCATGCCTTGCTTTGCTATTATAAGTTCCTGTAGCATGTTGTTTGCTTGCTCTAAACATGCCTTCTGATGTTAATTCCTGCCATGTTAGTATTTTCACTAAGTCGTGAACCTGATATTTTGAGCACTTTCACCATGCTTGTTTGAACATGTTATTATGTGATTTAGCCGTAGCTCAGTGTTCCTCTATTGTTAAGCATCTCCTGTAGTTCGTTGCCATATGCTTTGTTTTTATGTTGGGGTGCTGTAGCATAGTTTATGTTGCATGCTAAGTAGCATCGGGCTGTTAAGCGCAGATTTGCGTCATTCTTGTTTTGCTTGTCATTTGCAAACCGTGCATCCGATTCGGTGATCTTTATATCGATTTCAGCGAAATCATCTCATCTTTCAGCGGCATACTTGGTTTGCCAAGTTGATGCCGGATCATCATTTTCCTTCCAGACATACATATGCATAGCATGTCATCTCGCATAGCATGTCATGTATTGCATCATATTGCTTGTGCATATGTTCCTTGTTTGATTGTGGTTCCGTTGCTTGTGTTCTTGCTTTGGGTAGGCGGGAGGCGAGTACATGAGCGAGGACCTGTTGAGAAGCGCTCTCGAGGATCCGGCGCCGACAACTCACGAGAACCTTCTGGCAGAGATGACCATACCTTGAAATCACTTCTATCTTTGCTTGCTAGATGCTCGCTCTTTTGCTATGCCTATGCTGCGATACCTACCACTTGCTATATCATGCCACCCATATTGCCATGTCAACCTCTAACCATCCATGTCCTAGCAAACCGTTGATTGGCTATGTTACGCTTCTGCTCGGCCCTCTTATAGCGTTGTTAGTTGCGGTGAAGATGAAGTTTGTTCCTTGTTGGAACACGGATATTTTAGGATATCACAATATCTATTGTTTTAATTAATGCATCTATATACTTGGTAAAGGGTGGAAGGCTCGGCCTTATGCCGGTGTTTTATTCACTCTTGCCACCTAGTTTCCGTCATCTGGGTGTTATGTTCCTTGATTTTGCGTTCCTTACGCGGTCGGGTGATTTATGGGACCCCCTTGACGGTTCGCTTTGAATAAAACTCCTCCGCAAGGCCCAACCTTGGTTTTACCATTTGCCACCTATACCCTTTTCCCTTGGGTTTCGCGAGCAGGGTCATCTTTATTTAGCCCCGGGCGGTGCTCCTTCAGTGTTGGTCCGGCCCTGGCTACTGCTTGGGGACCTGCGGGGAAACTTCGAGGCTGGTTTTACTCGTAGCTAGTCTCATCCGGATGTGCCACGAGAGCGAGATATGTGCAGCTCCTATCGGGATTTGTCGGCCGGCAGTGGAGGTCTTCTGGTTTAGTTTTACCATTGTCGAAATGTCTTGATGTAGGGATACAGAGTCGATCGGTGTGTCTTGGGTGAAGGTTTATTCCTTCGATGACCGTGAGAGCTTGTGATGGGCTAAGTTGGGACACCCTGCGGGGTATTATCTTTGAAGCCGTGCCTGCGGTTATGAGGCGAGATGGGAATTTGTTAATGTCGGGTTGTAGAAAACCCAAAGTTGACCTTAATTAAAATACATCAACCGTGTATGTAACGTGATGGTCTCTTCTCGGCGGAGTCAGGGAAGTGAACACAGTGTTGGAGTTATGCTTGGCGTAAGTAGTCGGGATCACTTCTTGATCGCTAATAGCTTCACGACCGCGCCTTGCTTCTCTTCTCGCTCTCTTTTGCGATGTAGCCACCATATATGC
>JAHHZJ010002445.1:0-26893 GCA_021437245.1 Aegilops speltoides
TCCAAGCTCCATTTTACGCTCGATCTCTCTCCTAGCCAATCAAACTTGTTGATTTGCTCGGGATTAGGTGACAAACTCGATCTACACTTCCACCAAGGATATTTGATTCCCCACTTATCCTTGCGGATCTTGTTACTCTTGGGTGTTGAGCACCCTAGGCAGTTGAGTCACCTCGAAGCCATACTCCATTGTGGTGAAGCTTCGTGGTGGTGTTGTTGTTAGGAGCCTCCGATTGTTGTGGGTGCCCCAACCTTGCTTATAAAGGTTGATGGCAGCCTTCAAGGGCACCAATAGTGGAATCACGGCATCTCGCATTGTGTGAGGCGTGAGGAGAATCTGATGGCCCTAGTGGCTTCTTGGGGAGCATTGTGCCTCCACACCGCTCTATGAGGCGTACTTCCCCTTAAAGGAAGGAACTCGGTAAACATCCTCGTCTTCACCGTCTCCTCTTGGTTATTCGTGCCTTTACTTTTGCAAGTTTACTTCTTGTTACATCTCTTACTTGCTTGCTTGCTAGTTGTTATTGCATCATATAGGTTGCTCACTTAGTTGCATATCTAGACAACCTATTTGTTGCAAAAGTTTAATTAGTAAAGAAAAGCCTAAAATTGTTGGTTGCCTATTCACCCCCCCTCTAGTCAACCATATCGATCCTTTGACCGTACTGGAGATCCAATCTCCGGGGCAACCAAGGGGTGGAGTGCCCCCAAGCAGGTGGGCGCCCCCCCTAGGGTTTCAACCCTAGGCGCGAGAAGTGGGCCTGAGGCGCACCAGCCCCTTGTGGGCTGGTTCCTTCCCCTTTCAGCCCATGGGGCCCTCAGGGATAGGTGTCCCCACCGGTGGACCCGGGACCCTTCCGGTGGTCGGTACTTTCTGGAAACCCGAATCTTTTCGATGGCGAAACACCACTTCCTATATATTATTCTTTACCTCCGGACCCTTCGGAACTCCTCGTGACGTCAGGGATCTCATCAGGGACTCGAACAACATTCGGTGGTCACATACTTGACTTCCTACTAACCTAAGCGTCACTGAGACCTTAAGTGTGTAGACCCTACGGGTTAGGAACCTGCAGAACATGATGAGAGCGACTCTCGAGCAATAACCAACAGCGGGATCTGGATACCCATGTTGGCTCCCACATGCTCCTCGATGATTTCATCGGTTGAACCACGATGTCGAGGATTCGATCAAACCACTGTATGCAATTCCTTTGTCAATCGATGCGTTACTTGCGAGACTTCGATCGTCGGTATCCCAATACCTTGTTCGGTCTCGTTACCGGCAAATCACTTTACTCAAATGCCGTAATGCATGATCCGTGACCAACACCTTGGTCACATTGAGCTCATTATGATGATGCATTGCGAGTGGGCGAGATACCTCTCCGTCATGCGGGTGACAAATCGATCTCGATCCGTGTCGACCGCAGATACTTTCGGAGATACTGTAATGCACCTTTATAGTCACCCGATTACGTTGTGGCGTTTGATACACCAAAGCACTCCTCGGTGGCACAGGGAGTTACGATCTCATGGTGAAGGAAGAGATACTTGACATTGGCAAAGCTTCTAGCAAGCGAACTATCGATCTTTTATGCTATGCTTATGATTGGGTCTTGTCCATCACATCATTCTCCTAATGATGTGATCCGTTATCAACGACATCCAATGTCCATAGTCGAGAAACCATGACTATCTATTGATCTGTGAGCTAGTCAACTAGAGGCTCACTAGGGACTCATTGGGTCTAAGTGTTCACCGTGTATTACGATTTCCGGATAATCTGATTATAGCATGAACAAAGACAATTATCATGAACATTGAAATATAATAATCCTTTTATTATTGCCTCTAGGGCATATTTCCAACAGTCTCCCACTTGCACTAGAGTCACCAATCTAGTTACATTGTGATGAATCGAACACCCATAGAGTTACGGTGTTGATCATGTTTTTTGCGAGAGGTTTAGTCAGCGGATCTGCGACATTGGATCCGTGTGCACTTTGCAAATCTCTATGTCTCCATCTTGAACATTTTCACGGATGGAGTTGAGCGGCAACGATGTGCTGGTCTTCTTGTGAAACTGGGCTCCTTGGCAGAAGCGATAGCTCGGTGTTGTCCGAGAAGAGTTTGATCGGCCCGAGCGCATTGGGTATGACTCCTAGGTGGTGATGAACTCCTTCACCCAAATCGCTTCATCGCTGCCTCGAGGCTGCCATGTACTCCGCTTCACCGTAGATCCATACGGCGCTCTGCTTGCGGTTGCGCGACTTCTGCTCCACCATTCAACATATACGTATCCGGTTTGTGACTTAGAGTCATCGGATCTGAGTCGAAGCTAAGCGTCGATGTAACCTTTTCTGACGAGCTCTTCGTCTCCTCCATAAGCGAAACATGTCCTTTGTCCTTTTCGGTGCTTGAGGATATTCTTGACGCTGTCCGGTGTTCCTTGCGGGGTTACTTTGGTATCTTGCAACCAAACTTACGGCAAAGGTTTACATCAGTGCAGTACACGGCATGGCATACATAATAGATCCTATGGCTGAAGCATAGGGGATGACACTCATCTCTTCTTTATCTTTTGCCGTGGTCGGTGGTAGTGAGCTCAATTTCACCTTGTAACATAAGCAAGAACCCTTCTTGGGTGATCCATTTTGAACCTCTTCAAAATCTTATCAAGGTATGTGCTTTGTGAAAAGACCTATAGGCGTCTCGATCTATCTCTATAGATCTTGATGCCTAATATATGACTTCTCCAAGGTCCTTCATTGAAAAACACTTGTTCAAGTAGGCCTTAATGCTGTCGAAGTTTTGTATCATTTCCCATCAAGAGTATGTCATCTACATATAATAGGAGAAATGCTCTGAGCTCCCACTCACTTTCTTATGCATGAGCTTCTCCATAAGTCGCATAAACTAAGCCTTTGATCATCTCATCAAGCGAATGTTCTAACTCGAGATGCTTGCAGTCCATAAATGGATCATTGGAGCTTGCATACTTTGTTAGCGTTACGAGGATCGACAAAACCTTCGGCTGCATCATATACAGCTCTTCCTTAAGATGTCCATTAAGGAATGCCGTTTTGGCGTCCATCGCCATATCTCATAATCATAGTATCGGCAATTGCTAACATGATTGGATGGACTTAAGCTTAGCTACGGGAGAGAATGTCTCGTCGTAGTCAATCCCTTGAACTTGTCGATAACCCTTAGCGACAAGTCGAGCTATATATGGTAACATTACCATCGCGTCCGTCTTCTTCTTAAAAATCCATTTATTTTCTATATTTCGCGATCATCGACAGAAATCATCAAAGTCCATACTTTGTTTTCATACATGGATTCTATCTCGGTTCATGGCCTCAAGCCATTTGTTGGAATCCGGGCCGCCATTGCTTCTTCATAGTTGAAGCTTCATTGTTGTCTAGCAACATGATTTCCATAACGGGGTTGCCGTACCACTCAGTGCGGAGCGTGTCCTCGTGGACCTTGAAGTTCGATAGTAACTTGATCCGAAGTACCTTGATCATCATCAACGTTTTCCTCTTGGTTGGTGTGGGCATCACGGGAGCGGTTTCTGCTTTTGCACCACTTTCCCGTTCGAGAGGTAGTACTTCGCCGAGTTCTACTTTCCTCCACTTACTTCTTTCGAGAGAAACTCTTTCTCGAGAAAGCATCCATTCTTAGCAACAAAGATCTTGCCTTGGATCTTAAGTAGAAGGTATACACGGCAGTTTCCTTAGGGTATCCTATGAATCGCATTTTTCCGACTTGGGTTCGAGCTTTTCGGGTTGAAGTTTCTTGACATAAGCATCGCATCCCCAAACTTTTAGAAAGCGACGGTTTAGGTTTCTTCCCAAACCATAATTCATACGGTGTCGTCTCAGCGGTTTAGGCGGTGCCCTATTTAAAGTGAATGTAGCTGTCTCTAGGCGTATCCCCAAAATGATAGCGGTAAATCGGTAAGAGACATCATAGACCGCACCATATCCAATAGAGTGCGATTCTGACGTTCGGACACACCGTTTATTTGAGGTGTTCGGTAGCGTGAGTTGTGAAACGATTCCACATTTCCTTAAGTGTGTACCAAACTTCGTGACAAGTATTCTCCCCCACGATCGATCGTAGGAACTTTATCTTTCGGTCACGTTGATTCTCTACTTCACTCTGAAATTTCTTGAACTTTTCAAGGTCTCGGACTTGTGTTTCATTAAGTAGACATACCCATATCTACTTAAGTCATCGGTGAGTGAGAACATAACGATATCCTCCATGAGCCTCAACGCTCATTGGACCCTTTTACATCGGTATGTATGATTTCCAACAAGTTGGTTGCTCGCTCCATTGTTCGGAGAAGCGGAGTCTTGGTCATTTGCCTAAGAGGCAAGGTTAGCATGTGTCAAGCGATTCATAATCAAGAGACTCTAAAGTCCATCGGCATGGAGCTTCTTCATGCGCTTGACACCAATGTGACCAAAGGCGGCGATGCCACAAGTATGTGGGACTATCGTTATCAACTTTACATCTTTGGCATCCACACTATGAACATGTGTAATATTACGCTCGAGATTCATTAGAATAAACCATTGACCATCAGACATGACCATAAAACATATCTCTCATATAAATCGAACAACCATTATTCTCGGACTTAAATGAGTAGCCATCTCGTATCAAGCGAGATCCGGATACAATGTTCATGCTCAAACATGGCACTAAATAACAATTATTGAGGTTCAAAACTAATCCGTGGGTAAATGTAGAAGCGGCGTGCTTGAAGGCGATCACATCGACCCTGGAACCATTCTGAAGCGCATCGTCACCTCGTCCGCCGCCGGTCTCCGTTTATTCCGCAGCTCTGTTGTGAGTTACAAATATGAACAGCGGCACGGTATCAAATACCGGGAGTTACTACAGATCTTGGTAAGGTACACATCAATTACATGTATATCAAATATACCTTTGGTGTTGCGGCCTTCTTATCCGCTAAGTATTTGGGGCAGTTCCGCTTCGGTGACCCTTCCTTGCAATAAAAGCACTCAGTCTCGGGCTTGGGTCCATTCTTGACTTCTTCCGGCAGCGGAGCTTGCAAGGCGGCAACATCTTTGCCGTCCTTCTTGAAGTTCTTTTTACCCTTGCCCTTCTTGAACTTAGTGGTCTTATTGACCATCAACACTTGATGTTCTTTCTTGATTTCAGCCTCTGCTGACTTGACATCGAGAACACTTAGGAATGGTCTTTTCCATCCCCTACATGTTGTAGTTCATCACAAAGCTCTTGTAGCTTGGTGGGGGCGGTGGACGGTCTGTCGATGACCGCCTCATCAGGGAGGTTAATGTTCAAGCTGGGTCATCTGGCGTGCAACGGACATCTTGAGGATGTGCTCCTTGTGAGGCTGTTCTCCTCCATCTTACAAGCTGTAGAACTTGTCGGAGACATCATATCTCTCGACCGGGCATGAGCTTGGAAAACTAGTTTCAGCTCTTGAACATCTCATATGCTCCGTGATGCTCAAAAGCGCTTTTGGAGCCCGGTTCTAAGCTGTAGAGCATGCCGCCTTTGAGCGAGGGAGTAATCATCATGCGAGATTGCCAGCGTTCATAACGTCTTGGTTCTCTGGGACGGGAGGCGTCACCTAGCGGTTCGTCTAGGACATATTGCTTCTGGCAGATATGAGGATGATCCTCGAGTTAGGACCCGTCCGTATAGTTCTGCCATCATCTTTCGACTTGGTTTTCTCTAGAGCAGCGTTGAAGTTCATGTTGAAATTAGCGTTGGCCATTGATCTACAAGACATATTTGCAAGGTTTTAGACTAAGTTCATGATAATAAAGTTCTTAATCAAAATTATGAACTCCCACTTAGATTAGACATCCCTCTAGTCATCTAAGTGTTACGATCGAGTCGACTAGCCGTGTCCGATCATCACGTGAGGCGGACTAGTCATCGTCGGTGAACATCTTCATGTTGATCGTATCTTTCATCGACTTCGTGTTCGACCTTTTCGGTCTCCGTGTTAGAGGCCATGCGCACATGCTAGGCTCGTCAAGTTAACCCTAAGTGTTTTCATTTGTGTAAAGCTGTCTTACACCGTTGTATGTGAGCGTAAGGATCCATCACCCGATCATCACGTGGTGCTTAGAAGCGACGAAGCTGTAGCAGCGGTGCACGATTAGGGAGAACACTTCTTGAAATTTTATAAGGGATCATCTTATTTACTACCGTCGTCCTAAGTAAACAAGATGCATAAACATAATAAACATCACATGCAATTATATAGTTGTGACATGATATGGCCAATATCATCAAGCTCCATTGATCTCCATCTTGGGCTCCATGATCATCTTGTCACCGGCTTGGCACCATGATCTCCATCATCATGATCTCCATCATCGTGTCTTCATGAAGTTGTCACGCCAGCGACTACTTCTACTTCTATGACTAGCGTTTAGTAATGAAGTAAAGTAGTTTACATAGCATTCTTCAATGACATGAGGTCATACAAAAATAAAGACAACTCCTATGGCTCCTGCGGTTGTCATACTCATCGACATGCAAATCGTGAATCCTATTACAAGAACATGATCTCATACATCACAATTCATCATTCATCACAACGGCCATATCACATCACATGATCAATCGCTGCAAAAACAAGTTAGGCGTCCTCTAATTGTTGTTGCATCTTTTACGATGGCTGCGATTGGGTTCTAGCAAACGTTTTCTTACCTACGAATCACCACAGCGTGATTTTGTCAACTTCTATTTACCCTTCATAAGGGCCTTGTTCATCGAATCCGCTCCAACTAAAGTGGGAGAGGCGGACACCCGCCAGACCACCTTATGCAACTAGTGCATGTCGATCGATGGAACCGGTCTCACGTAAGCGTGCGTGTAAGGTTGGTGCAGGCGCTTCATCCCACAATACCATTGAGCAAGAAAAAGACTAGTAGAGGCAAGTAAGATGACAAGATCAGCGCCCACAACAAATTGTGTTCTACTCGTGCATTAGAGAACTACGCATAGACCTAGCTCACGATACCCTTTGTTGGGAAGGAGAGGTTGAGGAAGACAGCTCCACCGGCTGCCTGCCGGCGTGGTGATGGTGGAAGCGATGCTCAAGCGAGGGGCTTGTGAGCTCTTCACGGAGGAGGAGATGTGTTGGGGAGGAGGGGCTGCGCCTTGGGAGTTGGTGCGGCAGCCACCTCCCTCCCCTTTATATAGGCCCCACAGAAGTGGCGACCCTGGAGATCAATCTTGAGGCGTGACCAAGGGGTGGAGTGCCCCCAAGCCGGTGGGCGCCCCCGCTAGGGTTTCAACCCTAGGCGCGGGGAGTGGGCCTGAGGCGCACCAGCCCCTGTGGGCTGGTTCCTTCCCCTTTCAGCCCATGGGGCCCTCAGGATAGGTTTCCCCACCGGTGGACCCGGGACCCTTCCAGTGGTCCGTACTTTCTGGAAACCCGAAACTTTCCCGATGGCGAAACACCACTTCCTATATATTATTCTTTACCTCCGGACCCTTAGGAACTCCTCGTGACGTCAGGGATCTCATCAGGACTCGAACAACATTCGGTGGTCACATACTTGACTTCCTACTAACCCTAAGCGTCACCGAGACCTTAAGTGTGTAGACCCTCGGGTTAGGAGACCTTGAGACATGGCCGAGGCGACTCTCGGGCAATAACCAACAGCGGGATCTGGATACCCATGTTGGCTCCCACATGCTCCTCGATGATTTCATCGGTTGAACCACGATGTCGAGATTGATCAAACCACTGTATGCAATTCCCTTTGTCAATCGATGCGTTACTTGCGAGACTTCGATCGTCGGTATCCCAATACCTTGTTCGGTCTCGTTACGGCAAATCACTTTACTAAATACCGTAATGCATGATCCGTGACCAACACCTTGGTCACATTGAGCTCATTATGATGATGCATTACGAGTGGGCGAAGATACCTCTCCGTCATACGGAGTGACAAATCGATCTCGATCCGTGTCGACCGCAGATACTTTCGGAGATACCGTAATGCACCTTTATAGTCACCCGATTCGTTGTGACGTTTGATACACCAAAGGCACTCCTACGGTAACGGGAGTTACGATCTCATGCTCGAAGGAAGAGATACTTGACATTGGCAAAGCTTCTAGCAAGCGAACTATCGATCTTTTATGCTATGCTTATGATTGGGTCTTGTCCATCACATCATTCTCCTAATGATGTGATCCGTTATCAACGACATCCAATGTCCATAGTCAGAAACCATGACTATCTATTGATCTGTGAGCTAGTCGACTAGAGGCTCACTAGGGACTCATTGGGTCTAAGTGTTCACCGTGTATTACGATTTCCGGATAATACGGTTATAGCATGAACAAAGACAATTATCATGAACATTGAAATATAATAATCCTTTTATTATTGCCTCTAGGGCATATTTCCAACAGTCTCCCACTTGCACTAGAGTCACCAATCTAGTTACATTGTGATGAATCGAACACCCATAGAGTTACGGTGTTGATCATGTTTTGCCTGTGAGAGAGGTTTAGTCAGCGGATCTGCGACATTCGGATCCGTGTGCACTTTGCAAATCTCTATGTCTCCATCTTGAACATTTTCACGGATGGAGTTGAAGCGGCGCTTGATGTGCACTGGTCTTCTTGTGAAACACAGGCTCCTTGGCTAGAAGCGATAGCTCGGTGTTGTCCGCAGAAGAGTTTGATCGACCCGACGCATTGGGTATGACTCCTAGGTCGGTGATGAACTCCTTCACCCAAATCGCTTCATGCGCTGCCTCCGAGGCTGCCATGTACTCCGCTTCACCGTAGATCCCGCCACGGCGCTCTGCTTGCGGTTGCACCGACTTCTTGCTCCACCATTCAACATATACGTATCCGGTTTGTGACTTAGAGTCATCGGATCTGAGTCGAAGCTAAGCGTCGGCGTAACCCTTTCTGACGAGCTCTTCGTCTCCTCCATAAGCGAAACATGTCCTTTGTCCTTTTCGGTGCTTGAGGATATTCTTGACCGCTGTCGGTGTTCCTTGCGGGTTACTTTGGTATCTTGCAACCAAACTTACGGCAAGGTTTACATCGAGTGCAGTACCGACATGGCATACATAATAGATCCTATGGCTGAAGCATGGGGATGACACTCATCTCTTCTTTATCTTTTGCGTGGTGGGTGGTAAGCTGAGCTCAATTTCACACCTTGTAACATAGGCAGAACCCTTCTTGGACTGATCCATTTGAACCTCTTCAAAATCTTATCAAGGTATGTGCTTTGTGAAAGACCTATGAGGCGTCTCGATCTATCTCTATAGATCTTGATGCCTAATATATAACAACTTCTCCAAGGTCCTTCATTGAAAAACACTTGTTCAAGTAGGCCTTAATGCTGTCGAGAAGTTTTGTATCATTTCCCATCAAGAGTATGTCATCTACATATAATAGGAGAAATGCTACTGAGCTCCCACTCACTTTCTTATAGCATGAGGCTTCTCCATAAGTGCATAAACTAAGCCTTTGATCATCTCATCAGCGAATGTTCTAACTCGAGATGCTTGCACCAGTCCATAAATGGATCATTTGGAGCTTGCATACTTTGTTAGCGTTACGAGGATCGACAAAACCTTCCGGCTGCATCATATCAGCTCTTCCTTAAGATGTCCATTAAGGAATGCGTTTTGGCGTCCATCGCCATATCTCATAATCATAGTATGCGGCAATTGCTAACATGATTGAGACGGACTTAAGCGCTACGGGAGAGAATGTCTCGTCGTAGTCAATCCCTTGAACTTGTCGATAACCCTTAGCGACAAGTCGAGCTATATATGGTAACATTACCATCGCGTCCGTCTTCTTCTTAAAAATCCATTTATTTTCTATATTTCGCCGATCATCAGACAAATCTGTCAAAGTCCATACTTTGTTTTCATACATGGATTCTATCTGGTTTCATGGCCTCAAGCCATTTGTTGGAATCCGGGCCCGCCATTCTTCTTCATAGTTCGAAGGTTCATTGTTGTCTAGCAACATGATTTCCATAACGAGGGTTGCCGTACCACTGCAGTGCGGAGCGTGTCCTCGTGGACCTTGAAGTTCGATAGTAACTTGATCCGAAGTACCTTGATCATCATCAACGTTTTCCTCTTGGTTGGTGTGGGCATCACGAGAGCGGTTTCTGCTTTGCACCACTTTCCCGTTCGAGGTAGTACTTCATCGAGTTCTACTTTCCTCCCACTTACTTCTTTCGAGAGAAACTCTTTCTCGAAAGCATCCGTTCTTGGCAACAAAGATCTTGCCTTGGATCTTAAGTAGAAAGCATACCGAGCAGTTTCCTTAGGGTATCCTATGAATACACATTTTTCCGACTTGGGTTCGAGCTTTTCAGGTTGAAGTTTCTTGACATAAGCATCGCATCCCCAAACTTTTAGAAGCGACGACTTAGGTTTCTTCCCAAACCATAATTCATACGGTGTCATCTCAGCGGTTTAGGCGGTGCCCTATTTAAAGTGAATGTAGCTGTCTCTAGGCGTATCCCCAAAATGATAGCGATAAATCGGTAAGAGACATCATAGACCGCACCATATCCAATAGAGTGCGATTCGGCGTTCGGACACACCGTTTATTTGAGGTGTTCGAGCGGCGTGAGTTGTGAAACGATTCCACATTTCCTTAAGTGTGTACCAAATTCGTGACTTAAGTATTCTCCCCACGATCGATCGTAGGAACTTTATCTTTCGGTCACGTTGATTCTCTACTTCACTCTGAAATTCCTTGAACTTTTCAAGGTCTCGGACTTGTGTTTCATTAAGTAGACATACCCATATCTACTTAAGTCATCGGTGAGAGTGAGAACATAACGATATCCTCCATGAGCCTCAACGCTCATTGGACCGCTTTTACATCGGTATGTATGATTTCCAACAAGTTGGTTGCTCGCTCCATTGTTCGGAGAAGCGGAGTCTTGGTCATTTGCCTAGAGGCAAGGTTAGCATGTGTCAAGCGATTCATAATCAAGAGACTCTAAAGTCCATCGAGCATGGAGCTTCTTCATGCGCTTGACACCAATGTGACCAAAGGCGGCGATGCCACAAGTATGTGGGACTATCGTTATCAACTTTACATCTTTTGGCATCCACACTATGAACATGTGTAATATTACGCTCGAGATTCATTAGAATAAACCATTGACCATGGAGCATGACCATAAAACATATCTCTCATATAAATCGAACAACCATTATTCTCGAGACTTAAATGAGTAGCCATCTCGTATCAAGCGAGATCCGGATACAATGTTCATGCTCAAACATGGCACTAAATAACAATTATTGAGGTTCAAAACTAATCCGTAGGTAAATGTAGAGGCGGCGTGCGGCGGCGATCACATCGACCACTGGAACCATTCGGCAGCGCGCCGTCACCTCGTCCGCCATGGGTCTCCGTTTATTCCGCAGCTCTGTTGTGAGTTACAAATATGAGCAGCGGCACGGTATCAAATACCGGGAGTTACTACAGATCTTGGTAAGGTACACATCAATTACATGTATATCAAATATACCTTTGGTGTTGCGGCCTTCTTATCCGCTAAGTATTTGGGGCAGTTCCGCTTCGGTGACCCTTCCCTTGCAATAAAAGCACTGAGTCTCGGGCTTGGGTCCATTCTTTGACTTCTTCCGACAGCGGGCTTACTGGAGGCGGCAACATCTTTGCCGTCCTTCTTGAAGTTCTTTTTACCCTTGCCCTTCTTGAACTTAGTGGTCTTATTGACCATCAACACTTGATGTTCTTTCTTGATTTCAGCCTCTGCTGACTTGACATCGAGAACACTTGAGAATGGTCTTTCCATCCCCTACATGTTGTAGTTCATCACAAAGCTCTTGTAGCTTGGTGGGAAGCTGCTGGAGGATTCTGTCAATGACCGCCTCATCAGGAGGTTAATGTTCAAGCTGGGTCATCTGGCGTGTGACCCGGACATCTTGAGGATGTGCTCCTTGTGAACTGTTCTCCTCCATCTTACAAGCTGTAGAACTTGTCGGAACATCATATCTCGACCGGGCATGAGCTTGGAAAACTAGTTTCAGCTCTTGAACATCTCATATGCTCGTGATGCTCAAAAGCTTTTGGAGCCCGGTTCTAAGCGTAGAGCATGCCGCCTTGAGCGAGGGGTAATCATCGACCGCGAGATTGCCAAGCGTTCATAACGTCTTGGTTCTCTGGGGCGGGGGCGTCACCTAGCGGTCCTTCTAGGACATATTGCTTCACAGCAGCTATGAGGATGATCCTCGGGTTAGGACCCGATCCGTATAGTTCTTTGCCATCATCTTTCGACTTGGTTTTCTCTAGGCAGCGTTGAAGTTCATGTTGACATTAGCGTTGGCCATTGATCTACAAGACATATTTGCAAGGTTTTAGACTAAGTTCATGATAATAAAGTTCTTAATCAAATTATGAACTCCCACTTAGATTAGACATCCCTCTAGTCATCTAAGTGTTACGATCGAGTCGACTAGCCCGTGTCCGATCATCACGTGAGGCGGACTAGTCATCGTCGGTGAACATCTTCATGTTGATCGTATCTTCCATACGACTCGTGTTCGACCTTCGGTCTCCGTGTTCGAGGCCATATGCGCACATGCTAGGCTCGTCAAGTTAACCCTAAGTGTTTTCGCTGTGTAAAGCTGTCTTACACCGTTGTATGTGAGCGTAAGGATCCATCACACCCGATCATCACGTGGTGCTTAGAAGCGACGAACTGTAGCGGTGCACGATTAGGGAGAACACTTCTTGAAATTTTATAAGGGATCATCTTATTTACTACCGTCGTCCTAAGTAAACAAGATGCATAAACATAATAAACATCACATGCAATTATATAGTTGTGACATGATATGGCCAATATCATCAAGCTCCATTGATCTCCATCTTGGGGCTCCATGATCATCTTGTCACGGCTTGGCACCATGATCTCCATCATCATGATCTCCATCATCGTGTCTTCATGAAGTTGTCACGCCAGGACTACTTCTACTTCTATGACTAAGCGTTTAGTAATGAAGTAAAGTAGTTTACATGGCATTCTTCAATGACACCTGGGTCATACTAAAAAATAAAGACAACTCCTATGGCTCCTGCGGTTGTCATACTCATCGACATGCAAGTCGTGAATCCTATTACAAGAACATGATCTCATACATCACAATTCATCATTCATCACAACTTACGGCCATATCACATCACATGATCAATCATTGCAAAAACAAGTTAGGCGTCCTCTAATTGTTGTTGCATCTTTTACGATAGCTGCGATTGGGTTCTAGCAAAACGTTTTCTTACCTCTGAATCACCTGGCGTGATTTTGTCAACTTCTATTTACCCTTCATAAGGGCCTTGTTCATCGAATCCGCTCCAACTAAAGTGGGAGGGCAGACACCCTTGACCACCTTATGCAACTAGTGCATGTCGATCGGTGGAACCGGTCTCACGTAAGCGTGCGTGTAAGGTTGGTCGGGCCGCTTCATCCCACAATACCGTTGAGCAAGAAAAAGACTAGTAGAGGCAAGTAAGATGACAAGATCAGCGCCCTGACAAATTGTGTTCTACTCGTGCATTAGAGAACTACGCATAGACCTAGCTCACGATACCCTTTGTTGGGGAAGGAGAGGTTGAGGAAGACAGCTCCACCGGCGGCCTGACGGTGGTGATGGTGGAGAAGCGATACTCAAGCAGGGGCTTGGCCGAGCTCTTCTGGAGGAGGAGATGTGTTGGGGAGGGAGGGCTGCGCCTTGGGAGTTGGTGCAGCCCCCTTCCTCCCCCTTTATTTAGGCCCCCAGAAGTGGCGGCCTGAGAGATCCAATCTTGAGGCGTGCAAGGGGTGGAGTGCCCCCAAGCGGGTGGGCGCCCCCGCCCCTAGGGTTTCAACCTAGGCGCGGTGGGCCTAGAGGCGCACCAGCCCCTTGTGGGCTGGTTCCTTCCCCTTTCAGCCCATGGGGCCCTCAGGGATAGGTGGCCCCACCGGTGGACCCGGGACCCTTCCGGTGGTCGGTACTTTCTAAAACCCGAAACTTTCCCGATGGCGAAACACCACTTCCTATATATTATTCTTTACCTCCGGACCCTTAGGAACTCCTCGTGACGTCAGGGATCTCATCAGGGACTCGAACAACATTCGGTGGTCACATACTTGACTTCCTACTAACCCTAGCGTCACGAACCTTAAGTGTGTAGACCCTACGGGTTGGGAACCTGAGACATGGCCGAGGCGACTCTCGGCAATAACCAACAGCGGGATCTGGATACCCATGTTGGCTCCACATGCTCCTCGATGATTTCATCGGTTGAACCACGATGTCGAGATTGATCAAACCACAGTATGCAATTCCTTTGTCAATCGATGCGTTACTTGCGAGAGACTTCGATCGTCGGTATCCCAATACCTTGTTCGGTCTCGTTACGGCAAGTCACTTTACTCGTCCGTAATGCATGATCCGTGACCAACACCTTGGTCACATTGAGCTCATTATGATGATGCATTACCGAGTGGGCCGAAGATACCTCTCCGTCATGCGGAGTGACAAATCGATCTCGATCCGTGTCGACCGCGAGATACTTCGGAGATACGTAATGCACCTTTATAGTCACCCGATTCGTTGTGGCGTTTGATACACAAAGGCACTCCTCGGTGGCGGGAGTTACGATCTCATGCTCGAAGGAAGAGATACTTGACATTGGCAAAGCTTCTAGCAAGCGAACTATCGATCTTTTATGCTATGCTTATGATTGGGTCTTGTCCATCACATCATTCTCCTAATGATGTGATCCGTTATCAACGACATCCAATGTCCATAGTCGAGGAAACCATGACTATCTATTGATCTGTGAGCTAGTCGACTAGAGGCTCACTAGGGACTCATTGGGTCTAAGTGTTCACCGTGTATTACGATTTCCGGATAATCTGTTATAGCATGAACAAAAGACAATTATCATGAACATTGAAATATAATAATCCTTTTATTATTGCCTCTAGGGCATATTTCCAACACCGGGTGGCGAGGCGGCCATGTTCAAGCTGCTCCTCCGCCTCGCTTCTTAGACCAGAGCCTCCTCCCCCTCGCTGCGCCCGAGCTGGTGCTTGTCGCTCGGCTTGCGGCGGCCAGCCGTCGTCGCGCCTCGGCCTCTTATTGCGGCGCTCGACTTCGCCGGTGTTGCATCATCAAGGCCGGTGCCCACAGCAGCGCCTCGACTTCTTTGGCGGCCAAGAGCTCAAGGTCGAGCCAAGAAGATGGGCGCCCGTGGCGCCATATCAAGCGTGCTTCGAGATGGGCGCTTCGGCGAGATGGAGTCCGTCGGCGGAAGCTCATCGTCATCAGCTGGGCGCGCCTAATCAGGCGAGGCCGGCGACTCGAGCTTCTCATCAGGCGGCTCGAGGACGCAGAGGCGAGGGGGGGGCATGGGGCGGCTCGGCGTCGGCCTCCGGTGCGAGATGTCCCCTCGAGCTTCTCGCCGCCTCCTTCCCGTCGGCGCTTGCGCTCCTCCGCTGGTAGCGCCGAGGAGAGTCGTCGGCCGCCCGCGGGCAAGATGCTCGACGAAATGCCGCTCCGTTGTGGAAGTCAACACTGCTAGTAGGGAGGCAGCAGTGGAAATTTTGGCCCCAGGCCAAAGTTCTCGCCAGCGTGACCCCAGGGGCGAAAAAAAATGCCTCTGGGGGACAAGCAGCTGAGAATGCCAATAGTCCTACTCGGCGGGCTACAGCGATTCCACATCAGCAAACATCTGAGCTGGAGGAGAGTAAAAGGCAGGAGAGAGAAAAAGCGGCGCTTAAATCAATCGCTCGAGCTGCGGCTTCTGTAGCAACTAAGGCGTTCGCCCGCTTGCGGCGGTATTTGGCGCTAACAAAACTGCTCGATTCCCTCTGTCCCACCATCCAATCAATTGCTCTTTCTTTTCTCCTCTTGCATGTACACATTAATTACTCTAGTCATCTAGCGGCTGGTATAGAATAGCGTTATTAGGCGAGACTACTAGTACCACAGACTATTCTTTGAGATGGCACCAATATAGAAACCCGGCGGTAGGCGATTCTATTAGCCATGCTCGTCGATCTCGACTCTGCAACACACTCCCTATTACGCCCGGTGGCAAAGCAGTCGACCGATCGAATATTTCACGAGAGATGGGGCTGGCCGTTTGCAGCGTGCATGCCGCATCGGCATCCGCGAAAACACAATGAGAGTCCGGTGACAAGTGGCGGCTAGGGCTAGGAGCTGGGCTGGGGGCTGGAGGCCAAGGAGAAGGCTATGGTATAGCATGATTGATTGCAGGCTGGTGGTGAGGCCAACTCCGCGCTACGACCCCAAGTCTATACCCATTTTGTGGGATTTTGTTCGTATGGGGTCAAAATAGAGAGAACAAACGCTGGACAAAGGACGAACAAACTCGCTGCGCCCAATGCTGCTACCCCATTTTTACCCCATTTCACCAGCTGTCCGTTCTCGTCATTTCTTCAAACACGTAGCAGGCATAGCGACCATGTGGGGTGGCGGGCGGCGAAACACGACCATGTGGTGCTCGAAGTCCTTTTCCCAGTCGGCGCGCCCTTGGTGCGCGTCGCGCAACCGCTTCCGCAGCCCGCGATGTTGCCGTCGTCGAGCACCGCCTTTATGCGCCCGTGCGTAGCCGCCTGTCCGACGAAACGCGGCAATGGCGTGGGCGTCGCATAATGCCGGGATGAAGATGGCGTCGCCCGCGGCGAACTGCGTCTTTGCCGATCTTGCGGGCGACCTCGAACAGCGGCGTCACGCGCCCGACACTTCTTTCTTTGTCGAACAGGCGAGCCCTCGAGCACCAGCGCGTCACGCACCCGCCCGCGCCGTCACCCGCGCCACTGGCGGGCGCGTTCCAGTGCTTTGGCCTTTGGAGCGGTCATGGCGGCGAGTCGCGGCTGGCGGCGGCGTGGGAAGTAGTCGCGGCGGCGGTAGTCATGGCAGCTTGGCGTCGCCCTCAGCGGCCCGACATTGTCCGCGGCGCCTGAGCGGGGCGGCGAAAGCAGCAGGGGCGGTAGCGGTGGGTCAAATCTGAAAAAAGAGAGTGATAGGTGGGGTCGGCGGACACGAGACGGGCGGCGAGGGCGAAAGCGTCGCTTTGGCCCCAAACGAGAGCAACTTTGGTCTGAAAATGGGGCAAAAGCCGACACACACGAGCAAGCGTCGTATGCTACCATGTGTTGGGTTGTTCGGTTTATCCGTTTTACTCAAACGGACACAAACTGACAATTTAAGATCGATTTGGGTCACGCGCTGGAGTTGGCCTTGTTGAATATATGGTTTGTACATGTCTATTGTATACTCTGGCCCACCTCTTAGTCTTTGTATAGTTGAGGTTGTGGCCCACTTTGTACTCCATATATACGTGCGCTTTGCACCGATCAATACATCTTGAAGCATTGCCAAAACATCGTTTCCAACATGGTATCATACCTACGATCCTAACCCTAACCCGTGCCGCCGCCGCCGCGATCCCATCACCGCCGCCGCCGCCGCCGCCGCCCGCGTCCCTATCGCGCCAGCGCGCCGCCTTAGTCAAGTGCCGCCGCCCGCGCTTCCGCCAGCCCTGCGCGCCACTCCACGCCCAGCGCCGCCATCTCTCCCGCCCGCGCCGCCCGCGCCTCCCCCGCTCCCTGCAGCGTCGCCGCTACCGCGCCGCCGCCCCTAACCCGCCGGCCATGGCCTCCCGGCTCCACCGGCACCTCCCTTGACCGCTTTTCACCCGTTCGAGGTCCCGACCAGTCGTCATCCGTGACCTCAACATCCTCGCCCGGGTTCCCGTCGTCTCGACCACCTCACCTCCACGTACTATGCGGAAGGCGTACTTCTCTCTTGTGTTCCGTGGTACAATCTCGGGATCACATCGATGGCTCCATGGACTCCGCTTCATGGCGGGCGATGAGAGTGGGCGGCCGCCAGCGCCACCCTCATCGTTGGTTCTACACCACCATCTCGAAGGACCTCTTCCACGGTGGTCTCCACCGGCAGCGATGCTCCGCCGTTTGGACCAAGCTCAGCGGCCTCTTCACGACAACGGCGGCTCCAGCGCAAGGTCTTCTGCCGCGGCGAGTTTTTGGGTGCCAGCAGCTTGAGTCGTCTGTTGCGATTATTGCATGTGCCTCAAGAAGCTCGTTAGCGAGCTCCGTGACCTCGGTGAGAAGGTCTCCGATGAGCTTCTCCTCGGCACCCTCATCGCCCGGCACGAGCAGCGACTTGGAACGCCGCCTCCAACATCCCCTCATCACCAACCCGACCTTCCCCAAGATCGTCAGCGTGCACGAAGGCTGGAGGAGGCGGATCGGGTATCACGCGCCGGGCCTCGCACGGCCCCTCGCGCGGTACCGTGGCGGTCGCCGCGCCCGCCCGGCCCCACCACGCTGACCGCCGCGAGCCCCTTCAGGCGCCCGCCGCGTCCGGTTCCCCTACCGGTGCCGCATGAGCCCTCCGCCCGCCCGAGCAGCGGCGCGCCAGGCGGCGTCGCGCCAGCGAGGCCATAGCGATAACCGCGGCAGCCTTGCCCCGGTAGCGTCCCCGCCAGCCGCAACAAACGCCGCCCGGCTCCTGGTAGGCGGCGAGAACCCGTGGGCGGGGTTGTGCCGCGTACTCCATGCCTATACCCGCGTGCCCCGTCCCGGCTCGCCGGCGCCCGCCCGGCCCCTCCACGAGGCCTGTCTGCGGCCCCTCGGCGTACCAGCCGCGCGCTCTCGACCCCTCGGGCTATGGGTATGTGGCGCCACCGCCTCGGCCGGCGCCGTCTGCCCGCCCTCCCAGGCGCCTTGGGATCCCGCTCCTAGCGGCTCGCACCGCCCCACACACAGCGGTACACGGTGGTGGCGGCCCAGTATATGGACACCGAACCCACGGCTCACATGGCCGCCAACCCGCTAACCTCCTTGCCGCTCACCCGTTCACCGCTGCTTTCGCATTACGTGGGTGGTGGCTCCTCCATGCCCATTACTCATGTCGGCCATGCTGCTTTTCCTTCTAACTCCATGCCATTACATCTTTCTAATGTGCTTGTTTCTCGACATCATTAAAAATCTTGTTTCGTTAGTTCTCTTACCGTGAAAATCACTGTACCGCTGAATTTGACATGTTTGGCTTTTACATCAAGGATGCCGTGCCGGATGGTGCTCCACCGATGTGACAGCCTCGGCGAGCTCTACCGGTCCACTCACCTACCTCATCCATTGCTGCACCCATGGCGCTTTCGCGGAGTGGATCTTTGGCATGCTCGTCTCGGTCATCCCAACGCCATACCTTCGCCACATTCTTGAGTTTTCATTCACGTGTAATAAGATCGGCGATCACACTGTCATGCTTGTGCGCCTCGGCAAACATGCTCGTCTTCCTTTAGCACTTCCTGCGCATGTCGCGTCATACCCATTTGAGTTAATTCATAGTGATGTGCGGACCTCTCTGTTGCAAGTAACACGGGCTATCTTTATTATCTTCTCATACTTGATGATTTTTACGCACTATGTGTGGACCTTCCCGTTCTTGGCGAAAGTCGGACTCTGTTGCCACTCTCACGCCTTCTACTCCTATGTCTCCACGCGGTTTGGGCGTCCCATCCATGCATTGCAAGCAGACAATGGGAAGGTGTTCGATAACCTTGCGATCCGCAACCTTCTCGCACACACACGACATGATCTTTCGTCTCACTTGCCCGTACGCCCTTAACAGCGGCGGCGCTGGCGCGTGCTATACACTCTCAATGGCTGTGTTCGCACCCTCCTCTTTCACGTAGCGTGCCACCACATTTTTGGCCAGCAGCGCTTGCCACGCATCACTACTCATTAACATTACGTCCTGTCTTTTCGCTTGTGGAACTTCGCTCCTCATCATACATTGTTTGTACGCCACCCTCCTATGTTGAGCTCCGCATGTTGATTTACTGTGCTACCCGGCATCGCTTCCACCGCTCCTCATAAGCTACTTTTTGATGCATGGCTTGCATCTTTCGGCTATCCTCCTAACACCAAAAGGCTACGCTGTTATGATCCCATCTCGCCGGGTCTTCACCTCACGGCGTTTACTTTGATGAGATGGTCTTTCCGTTCTGCAGTACCTTGAATGATGCGGCCTGCCGCCCCGTCTTAGCCGCCCGTGCCTCTTTGGGCCGCCTCCGGCTTTGAGGTGCCCCGTGCCACGGTCGAGTCTCTCGGTTTGGCTGCCTTAGGGGTTGCACCCCCCTCGGGCGCCAGCGCCCCGGTGTCCCGGCCTCGACCACTGCGGCTGACCCCTCCGCCGCCTTGTGCCGTGACCCTCCTCCGCCCGCCCGGCGGCCTCCTCGTCGATCGCCCTTGGCCGCGGCCCTCGCCCCGCCGCATCCTGGGAGGCCTCGCCCGACCGCCTCGTCTGCGGCCTCGTCGTAGGCGGTCTCGCCGGGCGGGCTCGTCTTCATCACCACTGTTGGAAATATGCCCTAGAGGCAATAATAAAAGTATTATTATATTTCAATGTTCATGATAATTATCTTTTGTTCATGCTATAAGCTGTATTATCAGGAAATCGTAATACCGTGTGAACACTTAGACCACAAATGTCCCTAGTGAGCCTCTAGTAGACTAGCTCGTTGTGATCAGCGAGATAGTCATGGTTTCTGACTATGGACATTGGATGTCGTTGATAACGGGATCACATCATTAGGAGAATGATGTGATGGACAAGACAATCCTAAGCATAGCATAAAAGATCGTGTAGTTACGTTTGCTAGAGCTTTGCCAATGTCAAGTATCTCTTCCTTCGACCATGAGATCGTGTAACTCCGGTTACCGTAGGAGTGCCTTGGGTGTATCAAGCGTCTGGCGTGCTGGGTGACTATAAAGGTGCATTACAGGTATCTCGAAAGTATCTGTTGGTTTGACGCGGATCGAGGCGGGATTTGTCGCCGTTATGGCGGAGGTATCTGGGCCCACTCGGTAATGCATCGTCATAATGAGCTCAAGGTGACCAAGGTGTTGTACGCGGGATCATGCATTCTGATGCGAGTAAAGTGACTTGCGATGCTTGAGGCTGAACAAGGTATTGGGATACCGGCGATCGAGTCTCGGGCAAATGCGTGCCCGGTTGACAAAGGAATTGCATCGGGGTTTGATCGAATGCTCGACGCCGTGGTTCAACCGATGAAATCATCGAGGAGCATGTGGGATCAACATGGGTATCGAGACCCGCTGTTGGTTATTGCCGAGAAGTCATCTCGGTCATGTCTGCGTGTCTCCCGAACCGTAGGGTCTACACATAAGGTTCGGTGGCGCTAGGGTTAGTAGGAAGACTAGTATGTGACTACGAATGTTGTTGGTCGGGATGAGATCTGGGCGTCACGAGGAGTTAGGAAGGGTCGGAGGTAAAGATTTATATATGGGAAGTTGTTAAGCGGACACGGAAAGTTTAGGGGCATCGGTATTGTCTGGGGCCAGGAAGGTTCGAGGTCCACGGGAGAGGCCACCCCTCCGTGGGGAGCCACTGGGCTGCGTGGGGAGTTGGCCATCCTGGTGGGCTTGGCGCACCCCTCCCTGGGCCCTGCGCCTAGGGGTTGAGGGAACCTAGAGGCGCCACGCCTTGAGGCAAGTCCCCCTCCTGCCGCCGCCCCCCTCTAGATGGATCTAGAGGGGCGGCCCTCTCCCTTCCCTATAAATAGAGGGGTGAGGGAGGCAGCCACACCCCAAGCCAGGCGCAGCCCTCCTCCCAACACCTCTCCTCCTCCGTTGTGCGCTCGTGAAGCCACAATGCCGAGATCTTGCTTCTCCACCATCACTGCCGTCGTCTTGCTGGGGTGGAGCTGTCTTCCTCAACCTCTCCTTCCTCCTTCTTTGGATTAAGCGGAGGAGATGTCACCCGTACCGTCACGTGTGTTGAGCAGCGGAGGTGCTGTCAGTCGACGCAGTCGTCGGTGATTCGAATCACGTCGAGAATCGACTACATCATCACCTTGCAAGCTTCGCCTGCGATCTACAAGTGGTATGTAGATGCAAACTCTCTCCTAGACTCGTTGTAGATGAACTCATAGATGGATCTTGGTGAAACCGTAGGAAAAACTTTAATTTTCTACAGCGTTCCCCAGCAGTGGTGTCGAGCCAGGTTTATGCATAGTTCTCTAATGCAGAGTAGAACACAATTTGTTGTGGGCGTGGATCTTGTCAACTTACTTGCCTCTACTAGTCTTTTCTTGCTTGCGGTATTGTGGGATGGGCGGCGGACCAACCTTACGTGCGCTTCGTGAGACCGGTTCCACCGATTGACATGCACTAGTTGCATAAGGTGGGTGGCGGGTGTCTGTCTCTCCACTTTAGTTGGAGAGGATTCGATGAAACGGGGCCCTTATGAAGGGTAAATAGAAGTTGACAAAATCACGTTGTGCTGATTAGTAGGAAAGCGTTCTTGCTAGAACCCAATGCAGTACGTAAAGATGCAACAACAATTAGAGGGCGTCTAACTTGTTTTTGAAGCGATTGATCATGTGATGTGATTTGGCGAAGTTGTGATGAATGATGAATTGTGATGTATGAGATCATGTTCTTGTAATAGGATTCGACTTGCATGTCGATGAGTATGACAACGGCGAATATATAGGAGTTGTCTTTATTTTTGTATGACTGCGTGTCATTGAAGAGCATCATGTAAACTACTTTACTTTATTGCTAAGCGTTAGTCATAGAAGTAGAAGTAGTCGTTGGCGTGACAACTTCATGAAGACACGATGATGGAGATCATGATGATGGAGATCATGGTGTCAAGCGGTGACAAGATGATCATGGAGCCCGAAGATGGAGATCGATGGAGCTTTATGATATTGGCCATATCATGTCACAACTATATAATTGCATGTGATGTTTATTATGTTTATGCATCTTGTTTACTTAGGGCGGCGATAGTAAATAAGATGATCCCCTAAAATTTCAAAGTGTTCTCCCTAAGCGTACACCGTTGCTACGGTTAAATAAGCTTCTAAGCACCACGCGTGATGATCGGGTGTGATGGATTCTTACGTTCACATACAGCGGGTGTAAGACAGGTTTACACGAAAACACTTAGGGTTAACCAGCGAGCCTAGCATGTGCGAGACATGGCCTCGGAACACGGAGACCGAAAGGTCGAACACGAGTCGTATGGAAGATCGATCAACATGAAGATGTTCACAAGCGATGACTAGTCCGTCTCACGTGATGATCGGACACGGGCTGGTCGACTCGGATCGTGTAACACTTAAATGACTAGAGGATGTCTAATCTAAGTGGGAGTTCATAATTTGATTAGAACTTTATTATCATGAACTTAGTCTAAAACCTTTGCAAATATGTCTTGTAGATCAATGGCCGCGCTAATGTCAACATGAACTTCAGCGTTCTAGAAAACCAAAAGCTGAAAGATGATGGCAGCAACTCTCTCGGATTTGGGTTAGAACACGAGATCATCCTCATAGCTGCCGGAAGCAATATGTCCTAGAAGGACCGCTAGGTGGCGCTCCGTCGAAGAACCAAGGCGTTATGAGCGGCAGCAAGCTCGTCTTGATGATTACTCCCTCGTTCGGTGCGGCATGCTTCTGACTTAGAAGCGGGGCTCCAAAAGCGTTTTGAGCACCGGGGAGCATATGAGATGTTGAAGAGCTGAAACTAGTTTTCCAAGCTCATGCGGGTCGAGAGATATGATGTCTCGACAAGTTCTCTGATTGTAAGATGGAGAAAGCGAGTTACTGTCGGTGAGCACATCACGAAGATATGCAGGTTGCACAACCGTATGACCCGGTTGAACATTAACCTCCCGGATAGAGGCGGTCATTGGCGAGAATCCTCGATCGCTTCCACCAAGCTACAAGAGCTTTGTGATGAACTGCAACATGCGAGGATGGTAAAGACCATTCTGAAGTGTTCTCGATCTTTGAAGTCGAGGAGAGGCTGAAATCAGAAAGAACATCAAGTGTTGATGGTCGACAAGACCACTAAGTTCAAGAAGGGCAAGGGTAAGAAGAACTTCAAGAAGGGCGGCAAAGATGTTGCCACTTGCCCGGTAAGCGATTCTTGGGGAAGAAGTCAAGAATGGACCCAAGCACTGAGGTGAGTGCTTTTATTGCAAGGGAAGGGTCCTTTGGGCGGGCGCCCCAAATACTTAGCGGATAAGAAGGCGTGACACCAAGGTATATTTGATATACATGTAATTGATGTGTACCTTACCGATTACTCGTAGTAACTCTTGGGTATTTGATCTTTGGTGCCGTTGCTCATATTTGTAACTCCACGGCGGCTGCGGAATAAGCGAGGCTGGCGAAGGGCGAGGTGACGATCTTGGCGTCGGGAATGGTTCAGTCGATGTGATCGCCCGTCGACGCTGCCTCTACATTTACCCAGGATTAGTTTTGAACCTTAATAATTGTTATTTAGTGCCATGTTTGAGCATGAACATTGTATCTGGATCTCGTTTAATATGAGATGGCTACTCATTTAAGTCAGAGAATAATGGTTGTTCGATTTATATGAGAGATATGTTTTATGGTCATGCTCCGATGGTCGATGGTTTATTCTTAATGAATCTCGGTAATATTACACATGTTCATAGTGTGGATGCCAAAAGATGTAAAGTTGATACGATAGTCCCACATACTTGTGTACTTTGCCATATGGTCACATTGGTGTCAAGCGCATGAAGAAGCTCCATCTTGATGGACTTTTAGAGTCTCTTGATTATGAATCGTTTGACACATGCGAACCATGCCTCTTAGGCAAAATGACCAAGACTCCGTTCTCGGAACAATGGGCGAGCATCAACTTGTTGGAAATCATACATACCGATGTGTGTGGTCAATGGCGTTGAGGCTCGCGGAGGATATCGTTATGTTCTCACGCTCCTTGATGACTTAAGTAGATATGGGTATGTCTACTTAATGAAACACAAGTCTGAGACCTTTGAAAAGTTCAAGGAATTTCAGAGTGAGGTAGAGAATCAGCGTGACCGAAAGATAAAGTTCTCTGATCGGATCGTGGAGGAGAATATCTAAGTCCGCAATTTGGTACACACTTAGGAAATGTGGCATCGTTTCACAACTCACGCCGCTGGAACACCTCGGTAAGCGGTGTGTCGAGCGTCGTGTCGCACTTTATTGGATATGGTGCGGTCTATGATGTCTCTTCTTGATTTACGCCATCATTTTGGGGATCGCTCTCTGAGACGGCTACATTCACTTTAAATAGGGCACCGTCTAAATCCGTTGAGGCGACACCGTATGAATTATGGTTTGGGAAGAAACCTAAGCTATCGTTTCTAAAAGTTTGGGGATCACGATGCTTATGTCGAGAAACTTCAACTGAAAATTTGGAACCCAAGTCGGAAAAATCGCGTATTCATAGGATATCCTAAGGAAGCTATCGGGTATACCTTCTACTTAAGATCCGAAGGCAAGATCTTTGTTGCCAAGAATGGATGCTTTACGGAAAAGAGTTTCTCTCGAAAGAAATAAGTGGGAGGAAAGTAGAACTTCGATGAAGTACTACCTCTCGAGCGGGAAAGTGGTGCGGCGAGAAGCCGTTCTGTGATGCCACTGTGAAGAGGAAAACAATGATGATGATCAAGGTACTTGGATCAAGTTACTATTGAACCGTGGGTCCACAGGACACATTCCGCACCGAGTAGTGCAGCAGCCTGTTAAAATCATGTTGTTGAAACAACAATGAACCTTGAACTATGAAGAAGCAATGGCGGGCCGGATTACAACAAATGGCTTGAAGCCATGAAATCCGAGATAGAATCCATGTATGAAAACAAAGTATGGACTTTGACAGACTTGCCCGATGAGCGGCGGCGATAGAAAACAAATGGATTTTTAAGAAGAAGGCGGACAGCGGATGGTAATGTTACCATCTATAAAGCTCGACTTATCGCTAAGGGTTATCGACAAGTTCAAGGGATTGACTCTGACGAGACATTCTCTCCCGTAGTGAAGTTGAAGTCCGTCACGAATCATGTTAGCAATTACGCATACTATGATTATGAGATATGGCAGATGGGCGTCAAAATGGCATTCCTTAGCGGACATCTTAAGGAAGAGCTGTATATGATGCAGCGGAAGGTTTTGTCGATCCTCGAGCGCTAACAAAGTATGCAAGCTCAATGATCCATTTATGGACTGGTGCAAGCATCTCGGAGTTGGAACATTACGCTTTGATGAGATTATCAAAGCGTTTGGGTTATCTTGAGACTTATGGAGAAGCTGCGTTTACAAGAAAGTGAGTGGGAGCTCTGTAGCATTTCTCCTATTATATGTAGATGACATACTCTTGATGAGAAATGATACAAAACTTCGGAAAGCATTAAGGCCTACTTGAATAAGTGTTTTTCAATGAAGGACCTTGGAGAAGCTGCTTATATATTAGGCATCAAGATCTATAGAGATGGTCGAGGCGCCTCATATGTCTTTCACAAAGCACATACCTTGATAAGATTTTGAAGAGGTTCGAATGGATCAGTCAAGAAGGGTTCTTGCCTATGTTACAAGGTGTGAGATTGAGCTCAGCTCGGTCACCGACCACGACAAAAGATAAAGAAGAGATGAGTGTCATCCCTATGCTTGACCATAGGATCTATTATGTATGCCATCTTGTGTACGGACCGATGTAAACCTTGCCGTAAGTTTGGTAGCAAGATACCAAAGTAATCCACGCAAGGAACAACTGGGACGGTCAAAAATATCTGAAGTACACGAAAGGACAAAGGACATGTTTCTCATTTATGGAGAGCGAAGAGCTCGTCGTAAAGGGTTACGTCGGCGCTAGCCGACTCAGATCTGGATGACTCTAAGTCACAAACGGATCGTGTATATGTTGAATGGTGGAAGCGATGGTGGTGCGGTAC